>JAEIGI010000061.1:210000-269105 GCA_018903615.1 Drosophila neocordata | reverse complement strand
CTCTTGGCCTTACTAATATGTGTGCTAAAAAGCTCGACATCCCACTACCTATAAAGGCTTTGTGCCATACTTTCTCAAAATCGCCCATATATGTTCAAGCTACCATATGATATAATGCATAAAATCATATGACTCCGAGATGCGTACTTGATTGTCAAAATACCATAATAATTCACCATGCTCGACATCACATCATCACATATAAAGATTTTTTTGCCACGCTTTATCGAAATCGCCCATATATGTTCGAAGGTACCAATCAAAAACAATTTTCATATGTATTTTTAATGAAGCAAGCAAGTCGTCCTTGCCGATCTATAAATTACTATACAATTACTTAAATTCTCCATACAAGTCTCAGCAGCGAACGCATGCTGTCTCCCCCCCCCTACCACGCAATGTCGCATTGGTATTTCAGTACAAATTTTAAATTGATATTTCTCCCACATTTATTGCCCGATTTCGACGAAGTTTGGTCAGCTAATACCTCTTGGCCATACTAATATGTGTGCTAAAAAGCTCGACATCCCACTACCTATAAAGGCTTTGTGCCATACTTTCTCAAAATCGCCCATATATGTTCAAAGCTACCATATGATATAATGCATAAAATCATATGACTCCGAGATGCGTACTTGATTGTCAAAATACCATAATAATTCACCATGCTCGACATCACATCATCACATATAAAGATTTTTTTGCCACGCTTTATCGAAATCGCCCATATATGTTCGAAGGTACCAATCAAAAACAATTTTCATATGTATTTTTAATGAAGCAAGCAAGTCGTCCTTGCCGATCTATAAATTACTATACAATTACTTAAATTCTCCATACAAGTCTCAGCAGCGAACGCATGCTGTCTCCCTCACTCCTACCACGCAATGTCGCATTGGTATTTCAGTACAAATTTTAAATTGATATTTCTCCCACATTTATTGCCCGATTTCGACGAAATTCGGTCAGCTAATACCTCTTGGCCATACTAATATGAGTGCTAAATAAGAATGCGATATCTTTAATACAACTTCAGTTATTTGTTTTTTTTCAAATTGAAGGAGTGGAAGTGAGAGACATGTCTCAATCGACTGGGAGACATATCTCAATCGACTCGGCTGTTGATGCTGATCAAGTATATATATAATTTATGGGGTCGGAAATGCTTCCTTCTCGGCATTACATACAATTTAACGACTTTTATATACCCTTTTAACCAATGGGTACAGGGTAAAAAATTACCTTAAGGCTTCATAATAATAATTAAATAAATAGATATTCCCGATATATAATGTATAAAATCATATGACTTTGGGAAATGTATTCAATTTTTATATAATATACCATGCTCGACATCCCACTACCTATAAAGGCTTTGTGCCATACTTTCTCAAAATCGCCCATATATGTTCAAAGCTACCATATGATATAATGCATAAAATCATATGACTCCGAGATGCGTACTTGATTGTCAAAATACCATAATAATTCACCATGCTCGACATCACATCATCACATATAAAGATTTTTTGCCACGCTTTCTCGAAATCGCCCATATATGTTCGAAGGTACCAATCAAAAACAATTTTCATATGTATTTTTAATGAAGCAAGCAAGTCGTCCTTGCCGATCTATAAATTACTATACAATTACTTAAATTCTCCATACAAGTCTCAGCAGCGAACGCATGCTGTCTCCCTCACTCCTACCACGCAATGTCGCATTGGTATTTCAGTACAAATTTTAAATTGATATTTCTCCCACATTTATTGCCCGATTTCGACGAAATTTGGTCAGCTAATACCTCTTGGCCATACTAATATGTGTGCTAAATAAGAATGCGATATCTTTAATACAACTTCAGTTATTTGTTTTTCCAAATTGAAGGAGTGGAAGTGAGAGACATGTCTCAATCGACTGGGAGACATATCTCAATCGACTCGGCTGTTGATGCTGATCAAGTATATATATACTTTATGGGGTCGGAAATGCTTCCTTCTCGGCATTACATACAATTTAACGACTTTTATATACCCTTTTAACCAATGGGTACAGGGTAAAAAATTACCTTAAGGCTTCATAATAATAATTAAATAAATAGATATTCCCGATATATAATGTATAAAATCATATGACTTTGGGAAATGTATTCAATTTTTATATAATATACCATGCTCGACATCCCACTACCTATAAAGGCTTTGTGCCATACTTTCTCAAAATCGCCCATATATGTTCAAAGCTACCATATGATATAATGCATAAAATCATATGACTCCGAGATGCGTACTTGATTGTCAAAATACCATAATAATTCACCATGCTCGACATCACATCATCACATATAAAGATTTTTGCCACGCTTTCTCGAAATCGCCCATATATGTTCGAAGGTACCAATCAAAAACAATTTTCATATGTATTTTTAATGAAGCAAGCAAGTCGTCCTTGCCGATCTATAAATTACTATACAATTACTTAAATTCTCCATACAAGTCTCAGCAGCGAACGCATGCTGTCTCCCTCACTCCTACCACGCAATGTCGCATTGGTATTTCAATACAAATTTTAAATTGATATTTCTCCCACATTTATTGCCCGATTTCGACGAAGTTTGGTCAGCTAATACCTCTTGGCCATACTAATATGTGTGCTAAAAAGCTCGACATCCCACTACCTATAAAGGCTTTGTGCCATACTTTCTCAAAATCGCCCATATATGTTCAAAGCTACCATATGATATAATGCATAAAATCATATGACTCCGAGATGCGTACTTGATTGTCAAAATACCATAATAATTCACCATGCTCGACATCACATCATCACATATAAAGATTTTTTGCCACGCTTTCTCGAAATCGCCCATATATGTTCGAAGGTACCAATCAAAAACAATTTTCATATGTATTTTTAATGAAGCAAGCAAGTCGTCCTTGCCGATCTATAAATTACTATACAATTACTTAAATTCTCCATACAAGTCTCAGCAGCGAACGCATGCTGTCTCCCTCACTCCTACCACGCAATGTCGCATTGGTATTTCAGTACAAATTTTAAATTGATATTTCTCCCACATTTATTGCCCGATTTCGACGAAATTTGGTCAGCTAATACCTCTTGGCCATACTAATATGTGTGCTAAATAAGAATGCGATATCTTTAATACAACTTCAGTTATTTGTTTTTCCAAATTGAAGGAGTGGAAGTGAGAGACATGTCTCAATCGACAGGGAGACATATTTCAATCGACTCGGCTGTTGATGCTGATCAAGTATATATATACTTTATGGGGTCGGAAATGCTTCCTTCTCGGCATTACATACAATTTAACGACTTTTATATACCCTTTTAACCAATGGGTACAGGGTAAAAAATTACCTTAAGGCTTCATAATAATAATTAAATAAATAGATATTCCCGATATATAATGTATAAAATCATATGACTTTGGGAAATGTATTCAATTTTTATATAATATACCATGCTCGACATCCCACTACCTATAAAGGCTTTGTGCCATACTTTCTCAAAATCGCCCATATATGTTCAAAGCTACCATATGATATAATGCATAAAATCATATGACTCCGAGATGCGTACTTGATTGTCAAAATACCATAATAATTCACCATGCTCGACATCACATCATCACATATAAAGATTTTTTGCCACGCTTTCTCGAAATCGCCCATATATGTTCGAAGGTACCAATCAAAAACAATTTTCATATGTATTTTTAATGAAGCAAGCAAGTCGTCCTTGCCGATCTATAAATTACTATACAATTACTTAAATTCTCCATACAAGTCTCAGCAGCGAACGCATGCTGTCTCCCTCACTCCTACCACGCAATGTCGCATTGGTATTTCAATACAAATTTTAAATTGATATTTCTCTAATACTAATATGTGTGCTAAAAAGCTCGACATCCCACTACCTATAAAGGCTTTGTGCCATACTTTCTCAAAATCGCCCATATATGTTCAAAGCTACCATATGATATAATGCATAAAATCATATGACTCCGAGATGCGTACTTGATTGTCAAAATACCATAATAATTCACCATGCTCGACATCACATCATCACATATAAAGATTTTTTGCCACGCTTTCTCGAAATCGCCCATATATGTTCGAAGGTACCAATCAAAAACAATTTTCATATGTATTTTTAATGAAGCAAGCAAGTCGTCCTTGCCGATCTATAAATTACTATACAATTACTTAAATTCTCCATACAAGTCTCAGCAGCGAACGCATGCTGTCTCCCTCACTCCTACCACGCAATGTCGCATTGGTATTTCAGTACAAATTTTAAATTGATATTTCTCCCACATTTATTGCCCGATTTCGACGAAATTTGGTCAGCTAATACCTCTTGGCCATACTAATATGTGTGCTAAATAAGAATGCGATATCTTTAATACAACTTCAGTTATTTGTTTTTCCAAATTGAAGGAGTGGAAGTGAGAGACATGTCTCAATCGACTGGGAGACATATCTCAATCGACTCGGCTGTTGATGCTGATCAAGTATATATATACTTTATGGGGTCGGAAATGCTTCCTTCTCGGCATTACATACAATTTAACGACTTTTATATACCCTTTTAACCAATGGGTACAGGGTAAAAAATTACCTTAAGGCTTCATAATAATAATTAAATAAATAGATATTCCCGATATATAATGTATAAAATCATATGACTTTGGGAAATGTATTCAATTTTTATATAATATACCATGCTCGACATCCCACTACCTATAAAGGCTTTGTGCCATACTTTCTCAAAATCGCCCATATATGTTCAAAGCTACCATATGATATAATGCATAAAATCATATGACTCCGAGATGCGTACTTGATTGTCAAAATACCATAATAATTCACCATGCTCGACATCACATCATCACATATAAAGATTTTTTGCCACGCTTTCTCGAAATCGCCCATATATGTTCGAAGGTACCAATCAAAAACAATTTTCATATGTATTTTTAATGAAGCAAGCAAGTCGTCCTTGCCGATCTATAAATTACTATACAATTACTTAAATTCTCCATACAAGTCTCAGCAGCGAACGCATGCTGTCTCCCTCACTCCTACCACGCAATGTCGCATTGGTATTTCAGTACAAATTTTAAATTGATATTTCTCCCACATTTATTGCCCGATTTCGACGAAATTTGGTCAGCTAATACCTCTTGGCCATACTAATATGTGTGCTAAATAAGAATGCGATATCTTTAATACAACTTCAGTTATTTGTTTTTCCAAATTGAAGGAGTGGAAGTGAGAGACATGTCTCAATCGACTGGGAGACATATCTCAATCGACTCGGCTGTTGATGCTGATCAAGTATATATATAATTTATGGGGTCGGAAATGCTTCCTTCTCGGCATTACATACAATTTAACGACTTTTATATACCCTTTTAACCAATGGGTACAGGGTAAAAAATTACCTTAAGGCTTCATAATAATAATTAAATAAATAGATATTCCCGATATATAATGTATAAAATCATATGACTTTGGGAAATGTATTCAATTTTTATATAATATACCATGCTCGACATCCCACTACCTATAAAGGCTTTGTGCCATACTTTCTCAAAATCGCCCATATATGTTCAAAGCTACCATATGATATAATGCATAAAATCATATGACTCCGAGATGCGTACTTGATTGTCAAAATACCATAATAATTCACCATGCTCGACATCACATCATCACATATAAAGATTTTTTGCCACGCTTTCTCGAAATCGCCCATATATGTTCGAAGGTACCAATCAAAAACAATTTTCATATGTATTTTTAATGAAGCAAGCAAGTCGTCCTTGCCGATCTATAAATTACTATACAATTACTTAAATTCTCCATACAAGTCTCAGCAGCGAACGCATGCTGTCTCCCTCACTCCTACCACGCAATGTCGCATTGGTATTTCAGTACAAATTTTAAATTGATATTTCTCCCACATTTATTGCCCGATTTCGACGAAGTTTGGTCAGCTAATACCTCTTGGCCATACTAATATGTGTGCTAAAAAGCTCGACATCCCACTACCTATAAAGGCTTTGTGCCATACTTTCTCAAAATCGCCCATATATGTTCAGGTACAGGTACAGGGTAAAAAATTACCTTAAGGCTTCATAATAATAATTAAATAAATAGATATTCCCGATATATAATGTATAAAATCATATGACTTTGGGAAATGTATTCAATTTTTATATAATATACCATGCTCGACATCCCACTACCTATAAAGGCTTTGTGCCATACTTTCTCAAAATCGCCCATATATGTTCAAAGCTACCATATGATATAATGCATAAAATCATATGACTCCGAGATGCGTACTTGATTGTCAAAATACCATAATAATTCACCATGCTCGACATCACATCATCACATATAAAGATTTTTTGCCACGCTTTCTCGAAATCGCCCATATATGTTCGAAGGTACCAATCAAAAACAATTTTCATATGTATTTTTAATGAAGCAAGCAAGTCGTCCTTGCCGATCTATAAATTACTATACAATTACTTAAATTCTCCATACAAGTCTCAGCAGCGAACGCATGCTGTCTCCCTCACTCCTACCACGCAATGTCGCATTGGTATTTCAGTACAAATTTTAAATTGATATTTCTCCCACATTTATTGCCCGATTTTGACGAAGTTTGGTCAGCTAATACCTCTTGGCCATACTAATATGTGTGCTAAAAAGCTCGACATCCCACTACCTATAAAGGCTTTGTGCCATACTTTCTCAAAATCGCCCATATATGTTCAAAGCTACCATATGATATAATGCATAAAATCATATGACTCCGAGATGCGTACTTGATTGTCAAAATACCATAATAATTCACCATGCTCGACATCACATCATCACATATAAAGATTTTTTGCCACGCTTTCTCGAAATCGCCCATATATGTTCGAAGGTACCAATCAAAAACAATTTTCATATGTATTTTTAATGAAGCAAGCAAGTCGTCCTTGCCGATCTATAAATTACTATACAATTACTTAAATTCTCCATACAAGTCTCAGCAGCGAACGCATGCTGTCTCCCTCACTCCTACCACGCAATGTCGCATTGGTATTTCAGTACAAATTTTAAATTGATATTTCTCCCACATTTATTGCCCGATTTCGACGAAGTTTGGTCAGCTAATACCTCTTGGCCATACTAATATGTGTGCTAAAAAAGCTCGACATCCCACTACCTATAAAGGCTTTGTGCCATACTTTCTCAAAATCGCCCATATATGTTCAGGTACAGGTACGGGGTAAAAAATTACCTTAAGGCTTCATAATAATAATTAAATAAATAGATATTCCCGATATATAATGTATAAAATCATATGACTTTGGGAAATGTATTCAATTTTTATATAATATACCATGCTCGACATCCCACTACCTATAAAGGCTTTGTGCCATACTTTCTCAAAATCGCCCATATATGTTCAAAGCTACCATATGATATAATGCATAAAATCATATGACTCCGAGATGCGTACTTGATTGTCAAAATACCATAATAATTCACCATGCTCGACATCACATCATCACATATAAAGATTTTTTGCCACGCTTTCTCGAAATCGCCCATATATGTTCGAAGGTACCAATCAAAAACAATTTTCATATGTATTTTTAATGAAGCAAGCAAGTCGTCCTTGCCGATCTATAAATTACTATACAATTACTTAAATTCTCCATACAAGTCTCAGCAGCGAACGCATGCTGTCTCCCTCACTCCTACCACGCAATGTCGCATTGGTATTTCAGTACAAATTTTAAATTGATATTTCTCCCACATTTATTGCCCGATTTCGACGAAGTTTGGTCAGCTAATACCTCTTGGCCATACTAATATGTGTGCTAAAAAGCTCGACATCCCACTACCTATAAAGGCTTTGTGCCATACTTTCTCAAAATCGCCCATATATGTTCAGGTACAGGTACAGGGTAAAAAATTACCTTAAGGCTTCATAATAATAATTAAATAAATAGATATTCCCGATATATAATGTATAAAATCATATGACTTTGGGAAATGTATTCAATTTTTATATAATATACCATGCTCGACATCCCACTACCTATAAAGGCTTTGTGCCATACTTTCTCAAAATCGCCCATATATGTTCAAAGCTACCATATGATATAATGCATAAAATCATATGACTCCGAGATGCGTACTTGATTGTCAAAATACCATAATAATTCACCATGCTCGACATCACATCATCACATATAAAGATTTTTTGCCACGCTTTCTCGAAATCGCCCATATATGTTCGAAGGTACCAATCAAAAACAATTTTCATATGTATTTTTAATGAAGCAAGCAAGTCGTCCTTGCCGATCTATAAATTACTATACAATTACTTAAATTCTCCATACAAGTCTCAGCAGCGAACGCGTGCTGTCTCCCCTCACTCCTACCACGCAATGTCGCATTGGTATTTCAGTACAAATTTTAAATTGATATTTCTCCCACATTTATTGCCCGATTTCGACGAAGTTTGGTCAGCTAATACCTCTTGGCCATACTAATATGTGTGCTAAAAAGCTCGACATCCCACTACCTATAAAGGCTTTGTGCCATACTTTCTCAAAATCGCCCATATATGTTCAAAGCTACCATATGATATAATGCATAAAATCATATGACTCCGAGATGCGTACTTGATTGTCAAAATACCATAATAATTCACCATGCTCGACATCACATCATCACATATAAAGATTTTTTGCCACGCTTTCTCGAAATCGCCCATATATGTTCGAAGGTACCAATCAAAAACAATTTTCATATGTATTTTTAATGAAGCAAGCAAGTCGTCCTTGCCGATCTATAAATTACTATACAATTACTTAAATTCTCCATACAAGTCTCAGCAGCGAACGCGTGCTGTCTCCCTCACTCCTACCACGCAATGTCGCATTGGTATTTCAGTACAAATTTTAAATTGATATTTCTCCCACATTTATTGCCCGATTTCGACGAAGTTTGGTCAGCTAATACCTCTTGGCCATACTAATATGTGTGCTAAAAGCTCGACATCCCACTACCTATAAAGGCTTTGTGCCATACTTTCTCAAAATCGCCCATATATGTTCAAAGCTACCATATGATATAATGCATAAAATCATATGACTCCGAGATGCGTACTTGATTGTCAAAATACCATAATAATTCACCATGCTCGACATCACATCATCACATATAAAGATTTTTTGCCACGCTTTCTCGAAATCGCCCATATATGTTCGAAGGTACCAATCAAAAACAATTTTCATATGTATTTTTAATGAAGCAAGCAAGTCGTCCTTGCCGATCTATAAATTACTATACAATTACTTAAATTCTCCATACAAGTCTCAGCAGCGAACGCATGCTGTCTCCCTCACTCCTACCACGCAATGTCGCATTGGTATTTCAGTACAAATTTTAAATTGATATTTCTCCCACATTTATTGCCCGATTTCGACGAAGTTTGGTAGCTAAGCTACCTCTTGGCCATACTAATATGTGTGCTAAAAAGCTCGACATCCCACTACCTATAAAGGCTTTGTGCCATACTTTCTCAAAATCGCCCATATATGTTCAGGTACAGGTACAGGGTAAAAAATTACCTTAAGGCTTCATAATAATAATTAAAAAAATAAATAATCCTGATATATAATGTATAAAATCATATGACTTTGGGAAATGTATTCAATTTTTATATAATATACCATGCTCGACATCCCACTACCTATAAAGGCTTTGTGCCATACTTTCTCAAAATCGCCCATATGTTCAAAGCTACCATATGATATAATGCATAAAATCATATGACTCCGAGATGCGTACTTGATTGTCAAAATACCATAATAATTCACCATGCTCGACATCACATCATCACATATAAAGATTTTTTGCCACGCTTTCTCGAAATCGCCCATATATGTTCGAAGGTACCAATCAAAAACAATTTTCATATGTATTTTTAATGAAGCAAGCAAGTCGTCCTTGCCGATCTATAAATTACTATACAATTACTTAAATTCTCCATACAAGTCTCAGCAGCGAACGCGTGCTGTCTCCCTCACTCCTACCACGCAATGTCGCATTGGTATTTCAGTACAAATTTTAAATTGATATTTCTCCCACATTTATTGCCCGATTTCGACGAAGTTTGGTCAGCTAATACCTCTTGGCCATACTAATATGTGTGCTAAAAAGCTCGACATCCCACTACCTATAAAGGCTTTGTGCCATACTTTCTCAAAATCGCCCATATATGTTCAAAGCTACCATATGATATAATGCATAAAATCATATGACTCCGAGATGCGTACTTGATTGTCAAAATACCATAATAATTCACCATGCTCGACATCACATCATCACATATAAAGATTTTTTGCCACGCTTTCTCGAAATCGCCCATATATGTTCGAAGGTACCAATCAAAAACAATTTTCATATGTATTTTTAATGAAGCAAGCAAGTCGTCCTTGCCGATCTATAAATTACTATACAATTACTTAAATTCTCCATACAAGTCTCAGCAGCGAACGCATGCTGTCTCCCTCACTCCTACCACGCAATGTCGCATTGGTATTTCAGTACAAATTTTAAATTGATATTTCTCCCACATTTATTGCCCGATTTCGACGAAGTTTGGTCAGCTAATACCTCTTGGCCATACTAATATGTGTGCTAAAAGCTCGACATCCCACTACCTATAAAGGCTTTGTGCCATACTTTCTCAAAATCGCCCATATATGTTCAGGTACAGGTACAGGGTAAAAAATTACCTTAAGGCTTCATAATAATAATTAAATAAATAGATATTCCCGATATATAATGTATAAAATCATATGACTTTGGGAAATGTATTCAATTTTTATATAATATACCATGCTCGACATCCCACTACCTATAAAGGCTTTGTGCCATACTTTCTCAAAATCGCCCATATATGTTCAAAGCTACCATATGATATAATGCATAAAATCATATGACTCCGAGATGCGTACTTGATTGTCAAAATACCATAATAATTCACCATGCTCGACATCACATCATCACATATAAAGATTTTTTGCCACGCTTTCTCGAAATCGCCCATATATGTTCGAAGGTACCAATCAAAAACAATTTTCATATGTATTTTTAATGAAGCAAGCAAGTCGTCCTTGCCGATCTATAAATTACTATACAATTACTTAAATTCTCCATACAAGTCTCAGCAGCGAACGCATGCTGTCTCCCTCACTCCTACCACGCAATGTCGCATTGGTATTTCAGTACAAATTTTAAATTGATATTTCTCCCACATTTATTGCCCGATTTCGACGAAGTTTGGTCAGCTAATACCTCTTGGCCATACTAATATGTGTGCTAAAAAGCTCGACATCCCACTACCTATAAAGGCTTTGTGCCATACTTTCCCAAAATCGCCCATATATGTTCAGGTACAGGTACAGGGTAAAAATTACCTTAAGGCTTCATAATAATAATTAAATAAATAGATATTCCCGATATATAATGTATAAAATCATATGACTTTGGGAAATGTATTCAATTTTTATATAATATACCATGCTCGACATCCCACTACCTATAAAGGCTTTGTGCCATACTTTCTCAAAATCGCCCATATATGTTCAAAGCTACCATATGATATAATGCATAAAATCATATGACTCCGAGATGCGTACTTGATTGTCAAAATACCATAATAATTCACCATGCTCGACATCACATCATCACATATAAAGATTTTTTGCCACGCTTTCTCGAAATCGCCCATATATGTTCGAAGGTACCAATCAAAAACAATTTTCATATGTATTTTTAATGAAGCAAGCAAGTCGTCCTTGCCGATCTATAAATTACTATACAATTACTTAAATTCTCCATACAAGTCTCAGCAGCGAACGCATGCTGTCTCCCTCACTCCTACCACGCAATGTCGCATTGGTATTTCAGTACAAATTTTAAATTGATATTTCTCCCACATTTATTGCCCGATTTCGACGAAGTTTGGTCAGCTAATACCTCTTGGCCATACTAATATGTGTGCTAAAAAGCTCGACATCCCACTACCTATAAAGGCTTTGTGCCATACTTTCCCAAAATCGCCCATATATGTTCAGGTACAGGGGTAAAAAAATTACCTTAAGGCTTCATAATAATAATTAAATAAATAATATATTCCCGATATATAATGTATAAAATCATATGACTTTGGGAAATGTATTCAATTTTTATATAATATACCATGCTCGACATCCCACTACCTATAAAGGCTTTGTGCCATACTTTCTCAAAATCGCCCATATATGTTCAAAGCTACCATATGATATAATGCATAAAATCATATGACTCCGAGATGCGTACTTGATTGTCAAAATACCATAATAATTCACCATGCTCGACATCACATCATCACATATAAAGATTTTTTGCCACGCTTTCTCGAAATCGCCCATATATGTTCGAAGGTACCAATCAAAAACAATTTTCATATGTATTTTTAATGAAGCAAGCAAGTCGTCCTTGCCGATCTATAAATTACTATACAATTACTTAAATTCTCCATACAAGTCTCAGCAGCGAACGCATGCTGTCTCCCTCACTCCTACCACGCAATGTCGCATTGGTATTTCAGTACAAATTTTAAATTGATATTTCTCCCACATTTATTGCCCGATTTCGACGAAGTTTGGTCAGCTAATACCTCTTGGCCATACTAATATGTGTGCTAAAAAGCTCGACATCCCACTACCTATAAAGGCTTTGTGCCATACTTTCCCAAAATCGCCCATATATGTTCAGGTACAGGTACAGGGTAAAAAATTACCTTAAGGCTTCATAATAATAATTAAATAAATAGATATTCCCGATATATAATGTATAAAATCATATGACTTTGGGAAATGTATTCAATTTTTATATAATATACCATGCTCGACATCCCACTACCTATAAAGGCTTTGTGCCATACTTTCTCAAAATCGCCCATATATGTTCAAAGCTACCATATGATATAATGCATAAAATCATATGACTCCGAGATGCGTACTTGATTGTCAAAATACCATAATAATTCACCATGCTCGACATCACATCATCACATATAAAGATTTTTTGCCACGCTTTCTCGAAATCGCCCATATATGTTCGAAGGTACCAATCAAAAACAATTTTCATATGTATTTTTAATGAAGCAAGCAAGTCGTCCTTGCCGATCTATAAATTACTATACAATTACTTAAATTCTCCATACAAGTCTCAGCAGCGAACGCATGCTGTCTCCCTCACTCCTACCACGCAATGTCGCATTGGTATTTCAGTACAAATTTTAAATTGATATTTCTCCCACATTTATTGCCCGATTTCGACGAAATTTGGTCAGCTAATACCTCTTGGCCATACTAATATGTGTGCTAAATAAGAATGCGATATCTTTAATACAACTTCAGTTATTTGTTTTTCCAAATTGAAGGAGTGGAAGTGAGAGACATGTCTCAATCGACTGGGAGACATATCTCAATCGTCTCGGCTGTTGATGCTGATCAAGTATATATATACTTTATGGGGTCGGAAATGCTTCCTTCTCGGCATTACATACAATTTAACGACTTTTATATACCCTTTTAACCAATGGGTACAGGGTAAAAAATTACCTTAAGGCTTCATAATAATAATTAAATAAATAGATATTCCCGATATATAATGTATAAAATCATATGACTTTGGGAAATGTATTCAATTTTTATATAATATACCATGCTCGACATCCCACTACCTATAAAGGCTTTGTGCCATACTTTCTCAAAATCGCCCATATATGTTCAAAGCTACCATATGATATAATGCATAAAATCATATGACTCCGAGATGCGTACTTGATTGTCAAAATACCATAATAATTCACCATGCTCGACATCACATCATCACATATAAAGATTTTTTGCCACGCTTTCTCGAAATCGCCCATATATGTTCGAAGGTACCAATCAAAAACAATTTTCATATGTATTTTTAATGAAGCAAGCAAGTCGTCCTTGCCGATCTATAAATTACTATACAATTACTTAAATTCTCCATACAAGTCTCAGCAGCGAACGCATGCTGTCTCCCTCACTCCTACCACGCAATGTCGCATTGGTATTTCAGTACAAATTTTAAATTGATATTTCTCCCACATTTATTGCCCGATTTCGACGAAATTTGGTCAGCTAATACCTCTTGGCCATACTAATATGTGTGCTAAATAAGAATGCGATATCTTTAATACAACTTCAGTTATTTGTTTTTCCAAATTGAAGGAGTGGAAGTGAGAGACATGTCTCAATCGACTGGGAGACATATCTCAATCGACTCGGCTGTTGATGCTGATCAAGTATATATATACTTTATGGGGTTCGGAAATGCTTCCTTCTCGGCATTACATACAATTTAACGACTTTTATATACCCTTTTAACCAATGGGTACAGGGTAAAAAATTACCTTAAGGCTTCATAATAATAATTAAATAAATAGATATTCCCGATATATAATGTATAAAATCATATGACTTTGGGAAATGTATTCAATTTTTATATAATATACCATGCTCGACATCCCACTACCTATAAAGGCTTTGTGCCATACTTTCTCAAAATCGCCCATATATGTTCAAAGCTACCATATGATATAATGCATAAAATCATATGACTCCGAGATGCGTACTTGATTGTCAAAATACCATAATAATTCACCATGCTCGACATCACATCATCACATATAAAGATTTTTTGCCACGCTTTCTCGAAATCGCCCATATATGTTCGAAGGTACCAATCAAAAACAATTTTCATATGTATTTTTAATGAAGCAAGCAAGTCGTCCTTGCCGATCTATAAATTACTATACAATTACTTAAATTCTCCATACAAGTCTCAGCAGCGAACGCATGCTGTCTCCCTCACTCCTACCACGCAATGTCGCATTGGTATTTCAGTACAAATTTTAAATTGATATTTCTCCCACATTTATTGCCCGATTTCGACGAAATTTGGTCAGCTAATACCTCTTGGCCATACTAATATGTGTGCTAAATAAGAATGCGATATCTTTAATACAACTTCAGTTATTTGTTTTTCCAAATTGAAGGAGTGGAAGTGAGAGACATGTCTCAATCGACTGGGAGACATATCTCAATCGACTCGGCTGTTGATGCTGATCAAGTATATATATACTTTATGGGGTCGGAAATGCTTCCTTCTCGGCATTACATACAATTTAACGACTTTTATATACCCTTTTAACCAATGGGTACAGGGTAAAAAATTACCTTAAGGCTTCATAATAATAATTAAATAAATAGATATTCCCGATATATAATGTATAAAATCATATGACTTTGGGAAATGTATTCAATTTTTATATAATATACCATGCTCGACATCCCACTACCTATAAAGGCTTTGTGCCATACTTTCTCAAAATCGCCCATATATGTTCAAAGCTACCATATGATATAATGCATAAAATCATATGACTCCGAGATGCGTACTTGATTGTCAAAATACCATAATAATTCACCATGCTCGACATCACATCATCACATATAAAGATTTTTTGCCACGCTTTCTCGAAATCGCCCATATATGTTCGAAGGTACCAATCAAAAACAATTTTCATATGTATTTTTAATGAAGCAAGCAAGTCGTCCTTGCCGATCTATAAATTACTATACAATTACTTAAATTCTCCATACAAGTCTCAGCAGCGAACGCATGCTGTCTCCCTCACTCCTACCACGCAATGTCGCATTGGTATTTCAGTACAAATTTTAAATTGATATTTCTCCCACATTTATTGCCCGATTTCGACGAAATTTGGTCAGCTAATACCTCTTGGCCATACTAATATGTGTGCTAAATAAGAATGCGATATCTTTAATACAACTTCAGTTATTTGTTTTTCCAAATTGAAGGAGTGGAAGTGAGAGACATGTCTCAATCGACTGGGAGACATATCTCAATCGACTCGGCTGTTGATGCTGATCAAGTATATATATACTTTATGGGGTCGGAAATGCTTCCTTCTCGGCATTACATACAATTTAACGACTTTTATATACCCTTTTAACCAATGGGTACAGGGTAAAAAATTACCTTAAGGCTTCATAATAATAATTAAATAAATAGATATTCCCGATATATAATGTATAAAATCATATGACTTTGGGAAATGTATTCAATTTTTATATAATATACCATGCTCGACATCCCACTACCTATAAAGGCTTTGTGCCATACTTTCTCAAAATCGCCCATATATGTTCAAAGCTACCATATGATATAATGCATAAAATCATATGACTCCGAGATGCGTACTTGATTGTCAAAATACCATAATAATTCACCATGCTCGACATCACATCATCACATATAAAGATTTTTTGCCACGCTTTCTCGAAATCGCCCATATATGTTCGAAGGTACCAATCAAAAACAATTTTCATATGTATTTTTAATGAAGCAAGCAAGTCGTCCTTGCCGATCTATAAATTACTATACAATTACTTAAATTCTCCATACAAGTCTCAGCAGCGAACGCATGCTGTCTCCCTCACTCCTACCACGCAATGTCGCATTGGTATTTCAGTACAAATTTTAAATTGATATTTCTCCCACATTTATTGCCCGATTTCGACGAAATTTGGTCAGCTAATACCTCTTGGCCATACTAATATGTGTGCTAAATAAGAATGCGATATCTTTAATACAACTTCAGTTATTTGTTTTTCCAAATTGAAGGAGTGGAAGTGAGAGACATGTCTCAATCGACTGGGAGACATATCTCAATCGACTCGGCTGTTGATGCTGATCAAGTATATATATACTTTATGGGGTCGGAAATGCTTCCTTCTCGGCATTACATACAATTTAACGACTTTTATATACCCTTTTAACCAATGGGTACAGGGTAAAAAATTACCTTAAGGCTTCATAATAATAATTAAATAAATAGATATTCCCGATATATAATGTATAAAATCATATGACTTTGGGAAATGTATTCAATTTTTATATAATATACCATGCTCGACATCCCACTACCTATAAAGGCTTTGTGCCATACTTTCTCAAAATCGCCCATATATGTTCAAAGCTACCATATGATATAATGCATAAAATCATATGACTCCGAGATGCGTACTTGATTGTCAAAATACCATAATAATTCACCATGCTCGACATCACATCATCACATATAAAGATTTTTTGCCACGCTTTCTCGAAATCGCCCATATATGTTCGAAGGTACCAATCAAAAACAATTTTCATATGTATTTTTAATGAAGCAAGCAAGTCGTCCTTGCCGATCTATAAATTACTATACAATTACTTAAATTCTCCATACAAGTCTCAGCAGCGAACGCATGCTGTCTCCCTCACTCCTACCACGCAATGTCGCATTGGTATTTCAGTACAAATTTTAAATTGATATTTCTCCCACATTTATTGCCCGATTTCGACGAAATTTGGTCAGCTAATACCTCTTGGCCATACTAATATGTGTGCTAAATAAGAATGCGATATCTTTAATACAACTTCAGTTATTTGTTTTTCCAAATTGAAGGAGTGGAAGTGAGAGACATGTCTCAATCGACTGGGAGACATATCTCAATCGACTCGGCTGTTGATGCTGATCAAGTATATATATACTTTATGGGGTCGGAAATGCTTCCTTCTCGGCATTACATACAATTTAACGACTTTTATATACCCTTTTAACCAATGGGTACAGGGTAAAAAATTACCTTAAGGCTTCATAATAATAATTAAATAAATAGATATTCCCGATATATAATGTATAAAATCATATGACTTTGGGAAATGTATTCAATTTTTATATAATATACCATGCTCGACATCCCACTACCTATAAAGGCTTTGTGCCATACTTTCTCAAAATCGCCCATATATGTTCAAAGCTACCATATGATATAATGCATAAAATCATATGACTCCGAGATGCGTACTTGATTGTCAAAATACCATAATAATTCACCATGCTCGACATCACATCATCACATATAAAGATTTTTTGCCACGCTTTCTCGAAATCGCCCATATATGTTCGAAGGTACCAATCAAAAACAATTTTCATATGTATTTTTAATGAAGCAAGCAAGTCGTCCTTGCCGATCTATAAATTACTATACAATTACTTAAATTCTCCATACAAGTCTCAGCAGCGAACGCATGCTGTCTCCCTCACTCCTACCACGCAATGTCGCATTGGTATTTCAGTACAAATTTTAAATTGATATTTCTCCCACATTTATTGCCCGATTTCGACGAAATTTGGTCAGCTAATACCTCTTGGCCATACTAATATGTGTGCTAAATAAGAATGCGATATCTTTAATACAACTTCAGTTATTTGTTTTTCCAAATTGAAGGAGTGGAAGTGAGAGACATGTCTCAATCGACTGGGAGACATATCTCAATCGACTCGGCTGTTGATGCTGATCAAGTATATATATACTTTATGGGGTCGGAAATGCTTCCTTCTCGGCATTACATACAATTTAACGACTTTTATATACCCTTTTAACCAATGGGTACAGGGTAAAAAATTACCTTAAGGCTTCATAATAATAATTAAATAAATAGATATTCCCGATATATAATGTATAAAATCATATGACTTTGGGAAATGTATTCAATTTTTATATAATATACCATGCTCGACATCCCACTACCTATAAAGGCTTTGTGCCATACTTTCTCAAAATCGCCCATATATGTTCAAAGCTACCATATGATATAATGCATAAAATCATATGACTCCGAGATGCGTACTTGATTGTCAAAATACCATAATAATTCACCATGCTCGACATCACATCATCACATATAAAGATTTTTTGCCACGCTTTCTCGAAATCGCCCATATATGTTCGAAGGTACCAATCAAAAACAATTTTCATATGTATTTTTAATGAAGCAAGCAAGTCGTCCTTGCCGATCTATAAATTACTATACAATTACTTAAATTCTCCATACAAGTCTCAGCAGCGAACGCATGCTGTCTCCCTCACTCCTACCACGCAATGTCGCATTGGTATTTCAGTACAAATTTTAAATTGATATTTCTCCCACATTTATTGCCCGATTTCGACGAAATTTGGTCAGCTAATACCTCTTGGCCATACTAATATGTGTGCTAAATAAGAATGCGATATCTTTAATACAACTTCAGTTATTTGTTTTTCCAAATTGAAGGAGTGGAAGTGAGAGACATGTCTCAATCGACTGGGAGACATATCTCAATCGACTCGGCTGTTGATGCTGATCAAGTATATATATACTTTATGGGGTCGGAAATGCTTCCTTCTCGGCATTACATACAATTTAACGACTTTTATATACCCTTTTAACCAATGGGTACAGGGTAAAAAATTACCTTAAGGCTTCATAATAATAATTAAATAAATAGATATTCCCGATATATAATGTATAAAATCATATGACTTTGGGAAATGTATTCAATTTTTATATAATATACCATGCTCGACATCCCACTACCTATAAAGGCTTTGTGCCATACTTTCTCAAAATCGCCCATATATGTTCAAAGCTACCATATGATATAATGCATAAAATCATATGACTCCGAGATGCGTACTTGATTGTCAAAATACCATAATAATTCACCATGCTCGACATCCCATCATCACATATAAAGATTTTTTGCCACGCTTTCTCGAAATCGCCCATATATGTTCGAAGGTACCAATCAAAAACAATTTTCATATGTATTTTTAATGAAGCAAGCAAGTCGTCCTTGCCGATCTATAAATTACTATACAATTACTTAAATTCTCCATACAAGTCTCAGCAGCGAACGCATGCTGTCTCCCTTACTCCTACCATGCAATGTCGCATTGGTATTTCAGTACAAATTTTAAATTGATATTTCTCCCACATTTATTGCCCGATTTCGACGAAGTTTGGTCAGCTAATACCTTCTTGGCCATACTAATATGTGTGCTAAAAAGCTCGACATCCCACTACCTATAAAGGCTTTGTGCCATACTTTCTCAAAATCGCCCATATATGTTCAAAGCTACCATATGATATAATGCATAAAATCATATGACTCCGAGATGCGTACTTGATTGTCAAAATACCATAATAATTCACCATGCTCGACATCCCATCATCACATATAAAGATTTTTTGCCACGCTTTCTCGAAATCGCCCATATATGTTCGAAGGTACCAATCAAAAACAATTTTCATATGTATTTTTAATGAAGCAAGCAAGTCGTCCTTGCCGATCTATAAATTACTATACAATTACTTAAATTCTCCATACAAGTCTCAGCAGCGAACGCATGCTGTCTCCCTCAATCCTACCACGCAATGTCGCATTGGTATTTCAGTACAAATTTTAAATTGATATTTCTCCCACATTTATTGCCCGATTTGGTCAGCTAATACCTCTTGGCCATACTAATATGTGTGCTAAAAAAGAACTCGACATCCCACTACCTATAAAGGCTTTGTGCCATACTTTCTCAAAATCGCCCATATGTTCAGGTACAGGGTAAAAAAAATTACCTTAAGGCTTCATAATAATAATTAAATAAATAGATATTCCCGATATATAATGGATAAAATCATATGACTTTGGGAAATGTATTCAATTTTTATATAATATACCATGCTCGACATCCCACTACCTATAAAGGCTTTGTGCCATACTTTCTCAAAATCGCCCATATATGTTCAAAGCTACCATATGATATAATGCATAAAATCATATGACTCCGAGATGCGTACTTGATTGTCAAAATACCATAATAATTCACCATGCTCGACATCACATCATCACATATAAAGATTTTTTGCCACGCTTTCTCGAAATCGCCCATATATGTTCGAAGGTACCAATCAAAAACAATTTTCATATGTATTTTTAATGAGGCAAGCAAGTCGTCCTTGCCGATCTATAAATTACTATACAATTACTTAAATTCTCCATACAAGTCTCAGCAGCGAACGCATGCTGTCTCCCTCACTCCTACCACGCAATGTCGCATTGGTATTTCAGTACAAATTTTAAATTGATATTTCTCCCACATTTATTGCCCGATTTCGACGAAATTTGGTCAGCTAATACCTCTTGGCCATACTAATATGTGTGCTAAATAAGAATGCGATATCTCGTATACAACTTCAGTTATTTGTTTTTCCAAATTGAAGGAGTGGAAGTGAGAGACATGTCTCAATCGACTGGGAGACATATCTCAATCGTCTCGGCTGTTGATGCTGATCAAGTATATATATACTTTATGGGGTCGGAAATGCTTCCTTCTCGGCATTACATACAATTTAACGACTTTTATATACCCTTTTAATCAATGGGTACAGGGTAAAAAATTACCTTAAGGCTTCATAATAATAATTAAATAAATAGATATTCCCGATATATAAAGTATAAAATCATATAACTTTGGGAAATGTATTCAATTTTTATATAATATACCATGCTCGACATCCCACTACCTATAAAGGCTTTGTGCCATACTTTTTCAAAATCGCCCATATATGTTCAAAGCTACCATATGATATAATGCATAAAATCATATGACTCCGAGATGCGTACTTGATTGTCAAAATACCATAATAATTCACCATGCTCGACATCACATCATCACATATAAAGATTTTTTGCCACGCTTTCTCGAAATCGCCCATATATGTTCGAAGGTACCAATCAAAAACAATTTTCATATGTATTTTTAATGAATCAAGCAAGTCGTCCTTGCCGATCTATAAATTACTATACAATTACTTAAATTCTCCATACAAGTTTCAGCAGCGAACGCATGCTGTCTCCCTCACTCCTATCACGCAATGTCGCATTGGTATTTCAGTACAAATTTTAAATTGATATTTCTCCCACATTTATTGCCCGATTTCGACGAAATTTGGTGAGCTAATACCTCTTGGCCATACTAATACGTGTGCTAAAAAGCTCGACATCCCACTACCTATAAAGGCTTTGTGCCATACTTTCTCAAAATCGCCCATATATATGTTCAGGTACAGGTACAGGGTAAAAAATTACCTTAAGGCTTCATAATAATAATTAAATAAATAAAGATATTCCCGATATATAATGTATAAAATCATATCACTTTGGGAAATGTATTCAATTTTTATATAATATACCATGCTCGACATCCCACTACCTATAAAGGCTTTGTGCCATACTTTCTCAAAATCGCCCATATATGTTCAAAGCTACCATATGATATAATGCATAAAATCATATGACTCCGAGATGCGTACTTGATTGTCAAAATACCATAATAATTCACCATGCTCGACATCACATCATCACATATAAAGATTTTTTGCCACGCTTTCTCGAAAACGCCCATATATGTTCGAAGGTACCAATCAAAAACAATTTTCATATGTATTTTTAATGAAGCAAGCAAGTCGTCCTTGCCGATCTATAAATTACTATACAATTAATTAAATTCTCCATACAAGTCTCAGCAGCGAACGCATGCTGTCTCCCTCACTCCTAACACGCAATGTCGCATTGGTATTTCAGTACAAATTTTAAATTGATATTTCTCCCACATTTATTGCCCGATTTCGACGAAGTTTGGTCAGCTAATACCTCTTGGCCATACTAATATGTGTGCTAAAAAGCTCGACATCCCACTACCTATAAAGGCTTTGTGCCATACTTTCTCAAAATCGCCCATATATGTTCAAAGCTACCATATGATATAATGCATTAAATCATATGACTCCGAGATGTGTACTTGATTGTCAAAATACCATAATAATACACCATGCTCGACATCCCATCATCACATATAAAGATTTTTTGCCACGCTTTCTCGAAATCGCCCAAATATGTTCGAAGGTCAAAAACAATTTTCATATGTATTTTTAATGAAGCAAGCAAGTCGTCCTTGCCGATCCATAAATTACTATACAATTACTTAAATTCTCCATACAAGTCTCAGCAGCGAACGCATGCTGTCTCCCTCACTCCTACCACGCAATGTCGCATTGGTATTTCAGTACAAATTTTAAATTGATATTTCTCCCACATTTATTGCCCGATTTCGACGAAATTTGGTCAGCTAATACCTCTTGGCCATACTAATATGTGTGCTAAATAAGAATGCGATATCTTTAATACAACTTCAGTTATTTGTTTTTCCAAATTGAAGGAGTGGAAGTGAGAGACATGTCTCAATCGACTGGGAGACATATCTCAATCGACTCGGCTGTTGATGCTGATCAAGTATATATATACTTTATGGGGTCGGAAATGCTTCCTTCTCGGCATTACATACAATTTAACGACTTTTATATACCTTTTTAACCAATGGGTACAGGGTAAAAAATTACCTTAAGGCTTCATAATAATAATTAAATAAATAGATATTCCCGATATATAATGTATAAAATCATATGACTTTGGGAAATGTATTCAATTTTTATATAATATACCATGCTCGACATCCCACTACCTATAAAGGCTTTGTGCCATACTTTCTCAAAATCGCCCATATATGTTCAAAGCTACCATATGATATAATGCATAAAATCATATGACTCCGAGATGCGTACTTGATTGTCAAAATACCATAATAATTCACCATGCTCGACATCACATCATCACATATAAAGATTTTTTGCCACGCTTTCTCGAAATCGCCCATATATGTTCGAAGGTACCAATCAAAAACAATTTTCATATGTATTTTTAATGAAGCAAGCAAGTCGTCCTTGCCGATCTATAAATTACTATACAATTAATTAAATTCTCCATACAAGTCTCAGCAGCGAACGCATGCTGTCTCCCTCACTCCTAACACGCAATGTCGCATTGGTATTTTAGTACAAATTTTAAATTGATATTTCTCCCACATTTATTGCCCGATTTCGACGAAGTTTGGTCAGGCTAATACCTACCCTTGGCCATACTAATATGTGTGCTAAAAAGCTCGACATCCCACTACCTATAAAGGCTGTGACGAAGTACAATTTTGGGTACTTCGCCACAATGTACATATATATATAATAAGTCCTATAAATTAATTATAAGTTCATACTCTGACTTTTTAGTATTTTCATAGGAACTAGTTCCCTTAGAGCATCTCTAAATCAGACCACCGCCAATACACACACACACACATACACATACATCGGCCCACCAAAGAAATGAAACAAGCAATGCAACGGGACTTGCCCAAAAGTCGCCAGTTGCTACTGCGCAGTTTCTATTGCCGCCTATATACATATGTACGCATGTCACGCCATATATATATGTATGTTTCTATGCATATATATATACGCATGTCACGCCATATATATGTATGTAGCAATAGGAATTGCAACGGGACTAGCAAAAGAAGTCGACAGAGTTATTGCGCAGTCTCTTTTGTTCTAGAAACTTCTAGACGCCCAAGCTACGCATGCGTTACGGTAAATGCATCGATCGCGTCATCGCCAAAATGCGGTGGCAACTTTTGATTGGTCGCTGCCGACGTCGGCGACAAAATCAAAGGCCAAGGGCTGTCGAAAATTAAATCGACAGATGAGTTGAGCTAGGACCGAGCAACAGACAAGTTGAAAACAAATAAAGTGCAGTGCGTGGATAAACATATTGAGCAGAACTAAAGTGTCCCCTACAGCTAATATAATAATCGCAAAATACCTTTTTCGGTAATCCAGAAGACCATAGAGACGTCAAATTAAGCACAATCATTGGAAACCGAGCTAAACAAGGGTGTGTACAGCGGGTGAGTCCAATCAGTGGCCAACAGGGCTACCTCCCCCAGATTATTAGGTCAAGTGTGGTAAATCAATATCAGGTTAGAGATAAGTAGTGTTTAGGTCCGAGGGACATTAATAAAATTTATAATGTTTGACCCCGAATTTTAAAACAGTCTCAATGATTTATCCTCAACATTACATCCCGTCATTTTAATTCCTCGATTATCTAAATGTCCACGTACTGTACTTGCATGTAGTGTATGTTTTGTAGTATTTGTATTTTATGTAGGGGAGCCATGTAAATCATATTAATCTTAGTCAATGTCCGGGTGACACCCTAATTGACTAAGATAATATGATTTGTCTAGTGCTACCCGACTAGGAACTTTATCAGACCAATGTCCGGGTGACACCCTAATTGATCTGATGAAGATTCTTGGGCCATTAGTAGTTTGTTTGTACTTGTAGCGATTCTGGATAATTCCTATTTTATTTAAGCCAATGTCCGGGTAACACCCTAGTTGACTTAAATAATAGGAATTATCCAACGACTCGCAACTGGATAATTCAAACAGGCCAAGGTCCGGGTGACACCCTACTTGACCTGGTTGAATTGCCTGGGCTAATCCCAACGTGTTTGTTTCTCAAGCCGATGTCCGGGTGACACCCTAGTCGGCTTGATACCCTTCCCTTGTATTTGTTAATCGTTTAGTAGAAGTCGATCACCCTACTCCTTTCCTTTTTCCCTCCCTTGTTAGGTATAGTTAAAGCAATCACCGATTAGAGCAAGCCAACTGTGGATATGGCTATGCTCCCTTTCCTCCGTCATCAAGTCCGGGTTTCTTACATAAATTTTCTGTGTAGGAAAGGCCCTGGGGAGACTGGGAGATGTACCCCGGCCGGGAAAACTTCCTTACAGATGGCGCCCGAGCAGGGACCCGCGACTTGATTGACATTATTATTTTTATACATTTTTATATATAAATAATTTCTTTATAAAGGATTTCATCTGTGTGGAATAAATACCCACCATAACCCAAATCATGCTAACCTATATGCCTAACAAAATTCCCTTTCAGCAATATAAAAGAAATTTTTTGAAATAAATTAATTTTTTTATTATTGTGTTTTAATATATGCATGCTGGCAAATCACAGAGTATCCCAAGTGCACCATAAGTCAATTACATTGTTCACATACCCCGCATGAAAGCCCCGCCAGCGAGAATTGAATTTAAAAAGTCAACGATAGATCTGTCTAATCACCGACATAGCTAAGTCACTCAGCAGAGTCACGGTAGAGTACTTAGTAAAATCAACCCCCAGGAATTTAGTTGTAAAGTGACTCAACGATAGAACTAAATACAAAATCATTGACATAGCTAATAGACTCAGCCAAATCGTGATCAAATAGACAGCAGAATCATCGACAGACAATTCATTTAGCAAGCACAGTTAGAATTTAAAATTTGCAGGCAAGTCAAAGAGAAACAGAAAAACGCGGCAGCGAAGCCCCGTTTCGAATTCATGCGATGGTACAGTCACAGCAAAGTATCATAGGAAAACCAAAATTCATATACCGCACATAGCAACCAAAGACTCTAGCATTTTTTTTTTGTCTCCTTCTCCCACACTGAATTTTTCTGATGAGGAACAGAAGGGGGGTCTCCTGCTTGGTTCCTATTGGTCGACTTCGCATCGCTATACACATTACCAATGTACAAAGCATAGCAGTAACGGCGAACATTAAAATAAAAGAAACTGCAATTAATAACTATAAGAATAATTGCAGCTTCTGGCACAAGCAGAGCAACTTCTATTTGGAGCAGATGGAAGTACAGGCATTGAACAAGAAGACCTCAAGGCAAGCAGTCAATCCTACTCCCGAGAGTCACCAGGAAGACGTCAACCAGAACAGTCGATCCTACTCCCGTCAAGGATTCATCAAGCAGACTTCAACGCAGGCAGTCCAAGGATACACAAGAGTCCTTAAATAAAATCAACAGTGAACAACAAGGATCAAAGTCAACAAGCAACCAAGGATATTCATCGCCAACCAGAATCAACAAGGATATCCAAAGTCAATCAAGGATCAACCAACGATATTCAAAGCCAGGATTACCAACGATATCCAAAGTCAACCAGGATTAACCAACGATACACAAAGTCAACCAGGATCAATC
Source organism: Drosophila neocordata (assembly GCA_018903615.1). Classification (NCBI taxonomy): domain Eukaryota; kingdom Metazoa; phylum Arthropoda; class Insecta; order Diptera; family Drosophilidae; genus Drosophila; species Drosophila neocordata. The sequence continues at coordinate 242,063 of JAEIGI010000061.1, read as the reverse complement.
AACGATATAACAAACCAGCCGAGAATACTTAGTCATCAGTCCTCAAGGACACCCCGAGTCAAGAAACCTACGCATAGTCAACAAGTTATCAAGGATACACAGGATATTTAACCAGTGGCAATATTTGTCATTTATTAAAAATTAAACACCGCCTGTTTAATTAATTGTTCAATTTCAGCAACGTTCTATTTGGATACTCTAGCAACATGGGTGTCAAATGGATCACGTATCGCCGAAAAGCTGAACTAGAAAATTTCTTTACGGAATTTGGATTAACACAAGGCGGCACCGTGGAAGATATGCGCAGCCGATTTTCCAGTTTTGCCTCCAGAGAAGACCATAAACCAGACGTGCTTGCACGCCTAGCAGAATTAGAAGCCCACTATGGACAGACGGCAACCATCGACAAGAGCCTGGATATTAAACCACGATCACGTTCTGTATCTCCCGCAAGGTGCACAGAGCATGCAATCGAGATCGAGATACCCAGGAATCAGGACATTGACAGAAGAGCTTCACCAGCACCCGCACCTCTATGTCCACCACAAGCAACCACAGCAGGCATGACAACTACATTACGAACCACGGAAATCCTCAGCCCATCGACCATAGCAGATAAAGTGTCCAAATGGGGCATTAGCTTCGATGGGACAACCGATCCACTTTATTTTCTGGAAAAATTGGAAACACGTGCGGCCACATATCGCATCCATACTGAGTCATTACCAAGAATGATGTCAATTATTTTATCCGGCCGAGCCGAAGGATGGTGGCAAACAAGCGGATTACTAGAATCATCCTGGCTGAGCTTCAAGCAAGGATTTCTAGAATTTTTCTTGCCACCCCGATACTTCGAAAAACTGGAGGATGCTATTCGAACCAGAAAACAACGCACAGATGAACCATTTAAACAATATTTGGTCGAGCTTCGTCTCATGATGCGAAGAGCCAATTATACCGGACCACAAGAATTGGAACGCATCTATGACAATCTACATCCCGAGTACCAGCTGTACACTCGTCGTAGAGATTTTCACGATTTAACGGAGCTAACACGGTTAATCGTCAACTATGAGGTCATACGAAGCCAAAGTTCCACAAGTTTTACAAATTCTTTTAATTCCCAGGTCAATATGTCCTCTGCCTACGACAACCAGGTTCAACAATTCTTAGATGTACCCCGAGCTGAGCCACGCAAGAACAGGATTAACAACAAGCCCACCTATCAGCCTGGGGCTGGACGCCAAGCCAACAGATCTAACGTCTACCAACTGGCGGACACACGTGTAGATACGCAACGCGCCTGCAGGAATTGCAGCGAACATGGACATTTTGCCCACCAATGTACCAACCGACGCAGACTTTTCTGCTGGGAATGCGGAAGAAGAGGCATTCGAACCATCGAATGCTGCAAACGTTCGGGAAACGCCGAGCGCATTTGTTTGAACGGGGATCAAGCAAAGGAAGCGCCAAATCATCCCCAAGTATAAGCCGACTTCAATTTGCTGAAGGACGCCTGCTAGCATTAATACAAATCAATGGTCACGAGATAAACGCAACGTTGGACACCGGAGCTACAAGAAGCTTCATCAGCCATTCTTTGGCACAACAGGTATCAGCCACAGAAGACTGGAAACAAATACGCGCCGCTATCAACTTAGCCGACGGATCTCGCAAGGAGATCACCCAAGCCATCGAAGCCGACGTGTGGTTAGGAATATCACACACCAAGTTACCATTGTTAATTCTACCAGGCATTATGGACCAGATCATTCTGGGTTCAGATTTCCTCCGTGGTATTGGTACCACGATCCAATGCGGAGAAAATTTCATCAGATTGGAACCTACTGCAACACAGTCCAATGGAGCATTCACCCGAGTTGATACTATCACAGAGTCTAGTATCAGGCCACCGATCAAGTCGACGATAATTACCAGACGTGACCCACAGCCCAAGTTAACCACAGATGACCCAACGGTCTACCAAAAGAACAAAAGCCCAACTGAGAGTTGGACCAGACGTGCAGCTCTACCTCCCCCATCTGACCATGCGATAAGGAACAACCCCTTCCGCAAACAAGTAGAAGGAAGCCGCTCACGTAAGTCAACGAAACTTAATCTAATAACCACAACACTGCCAGTGACCCCCGAAGATACTAAACCAAGTGAACCAGCAATGCATGAATCCCCATCCCCGATCGAAGACCCTAGCTCAACTCAACTTATAGAAGAATTTTTGGCACAAGAGCTGCCTAAATTCGACACTTTAAAAGGTGTCACCCACATAGCCGAGCATGTTATTACAATGAAGGACGACCGTCCCATCAAGCAGAGATATTACCCCCGTAATCCAGCACAGCAGAAGATCATTAATGATACCGTAGACCAGTTACTGCTAGAACGCCGAATCGAACCATCGAAGAGTCCTCACAGCGCACCCATCGTATTAGTGGGTAAGAAAACTGGTGACATGCGCATGTGTATAGATTTCAGGCAACTCAATGCCCAATCTATACGAGATGCCTACCCTCTACCCAGGATTAATCATATATTAGAGAAACTTCGGCACGCGAAGTTCATCTCCACATTGGACCTCAAGAGCGGATACTGGCAAATCCCATTGGCCAGATCCAGTCGCGAATGCACAGCTTTCACAGTCCCCGGTCGTGGGCTGTTTCAATGGAAAGTTATGCCATTTGGACTACATTCAGCAGCCGCCACATTTCAACGCGCTTTGGATAGCGTAATAGGCCCCGAAATGGATCCTTTTGCTTTCGCCTACCTAGACGACATCATCGTTGTAGGCAGCACACTGGAGGAACACATGACGCATCTACGAGAAGTTTTTCGCAGGCTACGAGAAGCTAACTTGCGTATAAACCAAGCAAAATGCAGGTTCTTCAAGCGCAGGATACAATTCCTCGGACATGTTATCAGTGAACAAGGGATTCACACTGATCCTGAAAAAGTAGCCGCAGTGCGCGAGCTATCACCCCCTACTAATGTACGCCAGCTTCGCCGATGCCTAGGCATCGCCTCCTGGTATCGACGCTTCGTTCCAGAGTTCTCCAACGTCGTTCAGCCTATCACTAAATTGCTGAAAAAAGAATGCCAAGTGGAATTGGGATCGTGAACAACAAGCCGCATTTGAAGAGCTGAAATCTCGACTAACTTCTGCTCCCATATTAGCTTGTCCAGATTTTAATTCCAAGTTCTATTTACAGACCGATGCCAGCGATTATGGATTGGGTGCAGTCTTGACCCAATATCAAGAAGGTACAGAACGAGTAATAGCGTATGCCAGCCGACGACTACTTGCTCCCGAGGAAAACTACTCAGCAACTGAGAAAGAGTGCCTCGCCATCGTCTGGGCAATACGCAAGATGCGCTGCTATTTAGAAGGCTACCGATTCGAAGTTATCACGGATCATCAGGCCCTTAAATGGCTCAACTCCATAGATAATCCAACAGGACGCATCGCTCGTTGGGCCCTCGAACTACAACAATACGAGTTCGACATCCAGTACCGCCGAGGGAAGCTAAACATAGTAGCTGACGCCCTCTCTCGACAGCCCTTAGAGGTGTTAAACAGCATACAGGATACCCTGCCAAAGTGTACATGGTGGCGTAAAATCAAACGCCAAATCGATGAACAACCTGACCAGTTTCCCGACTACCGATACGAAGGTGATCAACTCTACCGTAGGAGAGATCACCACCCAGAAGAAGATGACCCCATTCCATGGAAGCTATGTGTACCAAAGGAAAACCGAGAACGAGTACTACAGGAATGCCACAATGAACCCACAGCAGGGCATTTAGGAATCAGGAAAACAATAATCAGAATAGCCCAGAAATACTATTGGCCTGGATTCTTCCGTGACGTCACACGTCATGTTCGCAGCTGCATACAATGCCAACGATACAAAGTGGATCAAACAAAACCAGCAGGAAAGATGTTCACCCGCCAAGTCAAGGAACCATTTAGCATAGTATGCACGGATTTTGTCGGCCCTCTACCCCGGTCGAAACAAGGTAACACAGTCTTGTTAGTCTTTCTAGATGCCTACAGTAGATGGGTGGAGCTCATACCTTTGCGTAAAGCTACCACTACTGCATTGGAAAAGGCTTTCCGAGAAAGAATCATAGCACGATTCGGAACTCCACGTACCCTCGTCTGCGACAATGGAACGCAATTCACCAGTAAATCATTCAAAGAACTTTGCAACAGAGCTGGAGTAGAACTTCAGTACACCGCGCCGTATACCCCACGGCAGAACCCCACGGAAAGAGCGAATCGAACTATCAAGACGATGATAGCTCAATACCAAGGAGAAGACCAGAGCAATTGGGATCAACTACTCCCCGAATTCACATTAGCTATCAACTCAAGCGTATGTGATTCTACAGGATTCACCCCAGCCTTCCTAGTGTTGGGAAGAGAACCACGTATTCCTGGAGCATTGTACGATGAAGCTACCCCTGGTCTAGGAACACCGCCATGGTCACCCGAATCCCGAGCACAACGCATGGCCGACGTATTCAAATTGGCCCAGACCAACATGCAGCAGGCATCATTAGACCAAAGCCGGCACTATAACCTACGACGCCGAGAATGGAGACCAGCCGTTGGCGATCTGGTCTTACTTAGACAACACCATTTGTCTAAAGCCGCAGAAGGCTTTGCAGCCAAACTGGCCCCGAAGTTTGACGGGCCCTACAAAGTAATCAAGTTTATTTCCAGAAACATAGTCCGCCTACAAGAAGCCCATGGCAGACAACGACGCACAGCAAGCATAGATGACCTCAAACCATTGCAACAAACAGAGGCCCAGCAGACATCCCCATGAATCAGAAGAAGCCCATGGAAGACAACGACGCACAGCAAGCATAGATGACTTCAAACCATTGCAACAAACAGAGGCCCAGCAGACATCCCCATGAATCAGAAGAAGCCAATATACCAGAGATGAGTCAACTCACAGGGGCCACTTGATGGAGAGTGTGCCCTCCCAACGTCCTTGTCCCCCTAAGGGGGAATCTCTGCAACGTAACCCGAGGGCGCTTCGCGCCAACAGGCAAGAGTAATCATGAACAACGCTCATGGTTAATTTAAGTTAGCATGTAATTTTTATTTTAAGATATTTTTCACCCTTTGTAAACCACACTGATAGGGTAATAGGGCATCATAGTTAGAGTATTGCAAGTCCGAGTAGTTAATATATATTTTCCCACAGCAGCAAAGTTATACCCCAAGCAGAGTTATACCCCAAGCAGAGTTATACCCCAAGCAGAGTTATACCACAAGCAGAGTTATACCACAGGCAGAGCTACACTACACGAAGAGCTCTATATCACAGAGTTATACTACGCACAGAGTTATACAACCCGAAGAACTATACTAATCCACAGAGCACAGGAATTCTACGAGATCGGGATAGGAAAGTCCCACATAAATCCGAAGAACAACCATGCAGCGTTCACCCCGGCCCTTTTTCGTCTCACGCACTCCGAAGTAAAGGGGGGGTGTGACGAAGTACAATTTTGGGTACTTCGCCACAATGTACATATATATATAATAAGTCCTATGAATTAATTATAAGTTTATACTCTGACTTGTTAGTATTTTCATAGGAACTAGTTCCCTTAGAGCATCTCTAAATCAGACCACCGCCAATACACACACACACACACATACACATACATCGGGCCACCAAAGAAATGAAACAAGCAATGCAACGGGACTTGCCCAAAAGTCGCCAGTTGCTACTGCGCAGTTTCTATTGCCGCCTATATACATATGTACGCATGTCACGCCATATATATATGTATGTTTCTATGCATATATATATACGCATGTCACGCCATATATATGTATGTAGCAATAGGAATTGCAACGGGACTAGCAAAAGAAGTCGACAGAGTTATTGCGCAGTCTCTTTTGTTCTAGAAACTTCTAGACGCCCAAGCTACGCATGCGTTACGGTAAATGCATCGATCGCGTCATCGCCAAAATGCGGTGGCAACTTTTGATTGGTCGCTGCCGACGTCAGCGACAAAATCAAAGGCCAAGGGCTGTCGAAAATTAAATCGACAGATCAGTTGAGCTAGGACCGAGCAACAGATAAGTTGAAAACAAATAAAGTGCAGTGCGTGGATAAACATATCGAGCAGAACTAAAGTGTCCCCTACAGCCAATATAATAATCGCAAAATACCTTTTTCGGTAATCCAGAAGACCATAGAGACGCCAAATTAAACACAATCATTGGAAACAGAGCTAAACAAGGGTGTGTACAGCGGGTGAGTCCAATCAGTGGCCAACAGGGCTACCCCCCCCCAGATTATTAGGTCAAGTGTGGTAAATCAATATCAGGTTAGATATAAGTAGTATTTAGGTCCGAGGGACATTAATAAACTTTATAATGTTTGACCCCGAATTTCAAAACCAGTCTTAATGATTTATCCTCAACATTCCATCCTGTCATTTTAGTTCCCTCTATTATCTAAATGTCTACGTACTGTACTTGCATGTAGTGTATGTTTTGTAGTATTTGTATTTTATGTAGGGAGCCATGTAAATCATATTAATCTTAGTCAATGTCCGGGTGACACCCTAATTGACTAGGATAATATGATTTGTCTAGTGCTACCCGACTAGGAACTTTATCAGACCAATGTCCGGGTGACACCCTAGTTGATCTGATGAAGATTCTTGGGCCATTAATAGTTTGTTTGTACTTGTAGCGATTCGGGATAATTCCTATTTTATTTAAGCCAATGTCCGGGTAACACCCTAGTTGACTTAAATAATAGGAATTATCCAACGAGTCGCAACTGGATAATTCAAACAGGCCAAGGTCCGGGTGACACCCTACTTGACCTGGTTGAATTGCCTGGGCTAATCCCAACGTGTTTGTTTCTCAAGCCGATGTCCGGGTGACACCCTAGTCGGCTTGATACCCTTCCCTTGTATTTGTTAATCGTTTAGTAGAAGTCGATCACCCTACTCCTTTCCTTTTTCCCTCCCTTGTTAGGTATAGTTAAAGCAATCACCGATTAGAGCAAGCCAACTGTGGATATGGCTATGCTCCCTTTCCTCCGTCATCAAGTCCGGGTTTCTTACATAAATTTTCTGTGTAGGAAAGGCCCTGGGGAGACTGGGAGATGTTAAAATAAAAAATAATTATTAAATAATTTTTTAAAAAACCCCCGCGGGAAAATTCCCTAAAAAGGCTTTGTGCCATACTTTCTCAAAATCGCCCATATATGTTCAAAGCTACCATATGATATAATGCATAAAATCATATGACTCCGAGATGCGTACTTGATTGTCAAAATACCATAATAATTCACCATGCTCGACATCACATCATCACATATAAAGATTTTTTGCCACGCTTTCTCGAAATCGCCCATATATGTTCGAAGGTACCAATCAAAAACAATTTTCATATGTATTTTTAATGAAGCAAGCAAGTCGTCCTTGCCGATCTATAAATTACTATACAATTACTTAAATTCTCCATACAAGTCTCAGCAGCGAACGCATGCTGTCTCCCCTCACTCCTACCACGCAATGTCGCATTGGTATTTCAGTACAAATTTTAAATTGATATTTCTCCCACATTTATTGCCCGATTTCGACGAAGTTTGGTCAGCTAATACCTCTTGGCCATACTAATATGTGTGCTAAAAAGCTCGACATCCCACTACCTATAAAGGCTTTGTGCCATACTTTCTCAAAATCGCCCATATATGTTCAAAGCTACCATATGATATAATGCATAAAATCATATGACTCCGAGATGTGTACTTGATTGTCAAAATACCATAATAATACACCATGCTCGACATCCCATCATCACATATAAAGATTTTTTGCCACGCTTTCTCGAAATCGCCCAAATATGTTCGAAGGTACCAATCAAAAACAATTTTCATATGTATTTTTAATGAAGCAAGCAAGTCGTCCTTGCCGATCCATAAATTACTATACAATTACTTAAATTCTCCATACAAGTCTCAGCAGCGAACGCATGCTGTCTCCCTCACTCCTACCACGCAATGTCGCATTGGTATTTCAGTACAAATTTTAAATTGATATTTCTCCCACATTTATTGCCCGATTTCGACGAAGTTTGGTCAGCTAATACCTCTTGGCCATACTAATATGTGTGCTAAAAAGCTCGACATCCCACTACCTATAAAGGCTTTGTGCCATACTTTCTCAAAATCGCCCATATATGTTCAAAGCTACCATATGATATAATGCATAAAATCATATGACTCCGAGATGCGTACTTGATTGTCAAAATACCATAATAATTCACCATGCTCGACATCACATCATCACATATAAAGATTTTTTGCCACGCTTTCTCGAAATCGCCCATATATGTTCGAAGGTACCAATCAAAAACAATTTTCATATGTATTTTTAATGAAGCAAGCAAGTCGTCCTTGCCGATCTATAAATTACTATACAATTACTTAAATTCTCCATACAAGTCTCAGCAGCGAACGCATGCTGTCTCCCTCACTCCTACCACGCAATGTCGCATTGGTATTTCAGTACAAATTTTAAATTGATATTTCTCCCACATTTATTGCCCGATTTCGACGAAGTTTGGTCAGCTAATACCTCTTGGCCATACTAATATGTGTGCTAAAAAGCTCGACATCCCACTACCTATAAAGGCTTTGTGCCATACTTTCTCAAAATCGCCCATATATGTTCAAAGCTACCATATGATATAATGCATAAAATCATATGACTCCGAGATGTGTACTTGATTGTCAAAATACCATAATAATACACCATGCTCGACATCCCATCATCACATATAAAGATTTTTTGCCACGCTTTCTCGAAATCGCCCAAATATGTTCGAAGGTACCAATCAAAAACAATTTTCATATGTATTTTTAATGAAGCAAGCAAGTCGTCCTTGCCGATCTATAAATTACTATACAATTACTTAAATTCTCCATACAAGTCTCAGCAGCGAACGCATGCTGTCTCCCTCACTCCTACCACGCAATGTCGCATTGGTATTTCAGTACAAATTTTAAATTGATATTTCTCCCGCCCGATTTCGACGAAGTTTGGTCAGCTAATACCTCTTGGCCATACTAATATGTGTGCTAAAAAGCTCGACATCCCACTACCTATAAAGGCTTTGTGCCATACTTTCTCAAAATCGCCCATATATGTTCAAAGCTACCATATGATATAATGCATAAAATCATATGACTCCGAGATGCGTACTTGATTGTCAAAATACCATAATAATTCACCATGCTCGACATCACATCATCACATATAAAGATTTTTTGCCACGCTTTCTCGAAATCGCCCATATATGTTCGAAGGTACCAATCAAAAACAATTTTCATATGTATTTTTAATGAAGCAAGCAAGTCGTCCTTGCCGATCTATAAATTACTATACAATTACTTAAATTCTCCATACAAGTCTCAGCAGCGAACGCATGCTGTCTCCCTCACTCCTACCACGCAATGTCGCATTGGTATTTCAGTACAAATTTTAAATTGATATTTCTCCCGCCCGATTTCGACGAAGTTTGGTCAGCTAATACCTCTTGGCCATACTAATATGTGTGCTAAATAAGAATGCGATATCTTTAATACAACTTCAGTTATTTGTTTTTTTAAAAAAAAGGGGGGGGGAGGGGAGAATTTTTTTAATTGGGGGGGAAACATATCTCAATCGACTCGGCTGTTGATGCTGATCAAGTAAATATATACTTTATGGGGTCGGAAATGCTTCCTTCTCGGCATTCCATACAATTTAACGACTTTTATATACCCTTTTAACCAATGGGTACAGGGTAAAAAATTACCTTAAGGCTTCATAATAATAATTAAATAAATAGATATTCCCGATATATAATGTATAAAATCATATGACTTTGGGAAATGTATTCAATTTTTATATAATATACCATGCTCGACATCCCACTACCTATAAAGGCTTTGTGCCATACTTTCTCAAAATCGCCCATATATGTTCAAAGCTACCATATGATATAATGCATAAAATCATATGACTCCGAGATGCGTACTTGATTGTCAAAATACCATAATAATTCACCATGCTCGACATCACATCATCACATATAAAGATTTTTTGCCACGCTTTCTCGAAATCGCCCATATATGTTCGAAGGTACCAATCAAAAACAATTTTCATATGTATTTTTAATGAAGCAAGCAAGTCGTCCTTGCCGATCTATAAATTACTATACAATTACTTAAATTCTCCATACAAGTCTCAGCAGCGAACGCATGCTGTCTCCCTCACTCCTACCACGCAATGTCGCATTGGTATTTCAGTACAAATTTTAAATTGATATTTCTCCCACATTTATTGCCCGATTTCGACGAAGTTTGGTCAGCTAATACCTCTTGGCCATACTAATATGTGTGCTAAAAAGCTCGACATCCCACTACCTATAAAGGCTTTGTGCCATACTTTCTCAAAATCGCCCATATATGTTCAAAGCTACCATATGATATAATGCATAAAATCTTATGACTCCGATATGTGTACTTGATTGTCAAAATACCATAATAATACACCATGCTCGACATCCTATCATCACATATAAAGATTTTTTGCCACGCTTTCTCGAAATCGCCCAAATATGTTCGAAGGTACCAATCAAAAACAATTTTCATATGTATTTTTAATGAAGCAAGCAAGTCGTCCTTGCCGATCTATAAATTACTATACAATTACTTAAATTCTCCATACAAGTCTCAGCAGCGAACGCATGCTGTCTCCCTCACTCCTACCACGCAATGTCGCATTGGTATTTCAGTACAAATTTTAAATTGATATTTCTCCCACATTTATTGCCCGATTTCGACGAAATTTGGTCAGCTAATACCTCTTGGCCATACTAATATGTGTGCTAAATAAGAATGCGATATCTTTAATACAACTTCAGTTATTTGTTTTTCCAAATTAAAGGAGTGGAAGTGAGAGACATGTCTCAATCGACTGGGAGACATATCTCAATCGACTCGGCTGTTGATGCTGATCAAGTATATATATACTTTATGGGGTCGGAAATGCTTCCTTCTCGGCATTCCATACAATTTAACGACTTTTATATACCCTTTTAACCAATGGGTACAGGGTAAAAAATTACCTTAAGGCTTCATAATAATAATTAAATAAATAGATATTCCCGATATATAATGTATAAAATCATATGACTTTGGGAAATGTATTCAATTTTTATATAATATACCATGCTCGACATCCCACTACCTATAAAGGCTTTGTGCCATACTTTCTCAAAATCGCCCATATATGTTCAAAGCTACCATATGATATAATGCATAAAATCTTATGACTCCGAGATGCGGTACTTGATTGTCAAAATACCATAATAATACACCATGCTCGACATCCCATCATCACATATAAAGATTTTTTGCCACGCTTTCTCGAAATCGCCCAAATATGTTCGAAGGTACCAATCAAAAACAATTTTCATATGTATTTTTAATGAAGCAAGCAAGTCGTCCTTGCCGATCTATAAATTACTATACAATTACTTAAATTCTCCATACAAGTCTCAGCAGCGAACGCATGCTGTCTCCCTCACTCCTACCACGCAATGTCGCATTGGTATTTCAGTACAAATTTTAAATTGATATTTCTCCCACATTTATTGCCCGATTTCGACGAAGTTTGGTCAGCTAATACCTCTTGGCCATACTAATATGTGTGCTAAAAAGCTCGACATCCCACTACCTATAAAGGCTTTGTGCCATACTTTCTCAAAATCGCCCATATATGTTCAAAGCTACCATATGATATAATGCATAAAATCTTATGACTCCGAGATGTGTACTTGATTGTCAAAATACCATAATAATACACCATGCTCGACATCACATCATCACATATAAAGATTTTTTGCCACGCTTTCTCGAAATCGCCCATATATGTTCGAAGGTACCAATCAAAAACAATTTTCATATGTATTTTTAATGAAGCAAGCAAGTCGTCCTTGCCGATCTATAAATTACTATACAATTACTTAAATTCTCCATACAAGTCTCAGCAGCGAACGCATGCTGTCTCCCTCACTCCTACCACGCAATGTCGCATTGGTATTTCAGTACAAATTTTAAATTGATATTTCTCCCACATTTATTGCCCGATTTCGACGAAGTTTGGTCAGCTAATACCTCTTGGCCATACTAATATGTGTGCTAAAAAGCTCGACATCCCACTACCTATAAAGGCTTTGTGCCATACTTTCTCAAAATCGCCCATATATGTTCAAAGCTACCATATGATATAATGCATAAAATCTTATGACTCCGATATGTGTACTTGATTGTCAAAATACCATAATAATACACCATGCTCGACATCCTATCATCACATATAAAGATTTTTTGCCACGCTTTCTCGAAATCGCCCATATATGTTCGAAGGTACCAATCAAAAACAATTTTCATATGTATTTTTAATGAACAATAATATATTTTTTTTTTTTCCTTCCTCCTTTTTTTTTTTTTTTTTTTTTTTTTTTTTTTTTTTCCCTTTTTTTTTCCTCTTCCATACTAATATGTTCTACATACCTATAAAGGCTTTGTGCCATCTTAAATCGCCATATTTTCATACATAATAAATACATAAAATCATATTCGACATCACATCATCACATATAAAGATTTTTTGCCACGCTTTCTCGAAATCGCCCATATATGTTCGAAGGTACCAATCAAAAACAATTTTCATATGTATTTTTAATGAAGCAAGCAAGTCGTCCTTGCCGATCTATAAATTACTATACAATTACTTAAATTCTCCATACAAGTCTCAGCAGCGAACGCATGCTGTCTCCCTCACTCCTACCACGCAATGTCGCATTGGTATTTCAGTACAAATTTTAAATTGATATTTCTCCCACATTTATTGCCCGATTTCGACGAAGTTTGGTCAGCTAATACCTCTTGGCCATACTAATATGTGTGCTAAAAAGCTCGACATCCCACTACCTATAAAGGCTTTGTGCCATACTTTCTCAAAATCGCCCATATATGTTCAAAGCTACCATATGATATAATGCATAAAATCATATGACTCCGAGATGCGTACTTGATTGTCAAAATACCATAATAATTCACCATGCTCGACATCACATCATCACATATAAAGATTTTTTGCCACGCTTTCTCGAAATCGCCCAAATATGTTCGAAGGTACCAATCAAAAACAATTTTCATATGTATTTTTAATGAAGCAAGCAAGTCGTCCTTGCCGATCCATAAATTACTATACAATTACTTAAATTCTCCATACAAGTCTCAGCAGCGAACGCATGCTGTCTCCCTCACTCCTACCACGCAATGTCGCATTGGTATTTCAGTACAAATTTTAAATTGATATTTCTCCCACATTTATTGCCCGATTTCGACGAAATTTGGTCAGCTAATACCTCTTGGCCATACTAATATGTGTGCTAAATAAGAATGCGATATCTTTAATACAACTTCAGTTATTTGTTTTTCCAAATTGAAGGAGTGGAAGTGAGAGACATGTCTCAATCGACTGGGAGACATATCTCAATCGACTCGGCTGTTGATGCTGATCAAGTATATATATACTTTATGGGGTCGGAAATGCTTCCTTCTCGGCATTACATACAATTTAACGACTTTTATATACCTTTTTAACCAATGGGTAGAAAATTACCTTAAGGCTTCATAATAATAATTAAATAAATAGATATTCCCGATATATAATGTATAAAATCATATGACTTTGGGAAATTTAATCAACTTTTATATAACCTTTTTAACCAATGGGTACAGGGTAAAAAAATACCTATAAAGGCTTCATAATTTTTAATAATTAAATAAATAGATATTCCCGATATATAATGCTATAAAATCAAGTCTCAGCAGCGAACGCATGCTGTCTCCCTCACTCCTACCACGCAATGTCGCATTGGTATTTCAGTACAAATTTTAAATTGATATTTCTCCCACATTTATTGCCCGATTTCGACGAAGTTTGGTCAGCTAATACCTCTTGGCCATACTAATATGTGTGCTAAAAAGCTCGACATCCCACTACCTATAAAGGCTTTGTGCCATACTTTCTCAAAATCGCCCATATATGTTCAAAGCTACCATATGATATAATGCATAAAATCATATGACTCCGAGATGCGTACTTGATTGTCAAAATACCATAATAATTCACCATGCTCGACATCACATCATCACATATAAAGATTTTTTGCCACGCTTTCTCGAAATCGCCCATATATGTTCGAAGGTACCAATCAAAAACAATTTTCATATGTATTTTTAATGAGGCAAGCAAGTCGTCCTTGCCGATCTATAAATTACTATACAATTACTTAAATTCTCCATACAAGTCTCAGCAGCGAACGCATGCTGTCTCCCTCACTCCTACCACGCAATGTCGCATTGGTATTTCAGTACAAATTTGAATTCGACGAAATTTGGTCAGCTAATACCTCTTGGCCATACTAATATGTGTGCTAAAAAGCTCGACATCCCACTACCTATAAAGGCTTTGTGCCATACTTTCTCAAAATCGCCCATATATGTTCAAAGCTACCATATGATATAATGCATAAAATCATATGACTCCGAGATGTGTACTTGATTGTCAAAATACCATAATAATACACCATGCTCGACATCCCATCATCACATATAAAGATTTTTTGCCACGCTTTCTCGAAATCGCCCATATATGTTCGAAGGTACCAATCAAAAACAATTTTCATATGTATTTTTAATGAGGCAAGCAAGTCGTCCTTGCCGATCTATAAATTACTATACAATTACTTAAATTCTCCATACAAGTCTCAGCAGCGAACGCATGCTGTCTCCCTCACTCCTACCACGCAATGTCGCATTGGTATTTCAGTACAAATTTGAATTCGACGAAATTTGGTCAGCTAATACCTCTTGGCCATACTAATATGTGTGCTAAATAAGAATGCGATATCTTTAATACAACTTCAGTTATTTGTTTTTCCAAATTGAAGGAGTGGAAGTGAGAGACATGTCTCAATCGACTGGGAGACATATCTCAATCGACTCGGCTGTTGATGCTGATCAAGTATATATATACTTTATGGGGTCGGAAATGCTTCCTTCTCGGCATTACATACAATTTAGCGACTTTTATATACCCTTTTAACCAATGGGTACAGGGTAAAAAATTACCTTAAGGCTTCATAATAATAATTAAATAAATAGATATTCCCGATATATAATGGATAAAATCATATGACTTTGGGAAATGTATTCAATTTTTATATAATATACCATGCTCGACATCCCACTACCTATAAAGGCTTTGTGCCATACTTTCTCAAAATCGCCCATATATGTTCAAAGCTACCATATGATATAATGCATAAAATCATATGACTCCGAGATGCGTACTTGATTGTCAAAATACCATAATAATTCACCATGCTCGACATCACATCATCACATATAAAGATTTTTTGCCACGCTTTCTCGAAATCGCCCATATATGTTCGAAGGTACCAATCAAAAACAATTTTCATATGTATTTTTAATGAAGCAAGCAAGTCGTCCTTGCCGATCTATAAATTACTATACAATTACTTAAATTCTCCATACAAGTCTCAGCAGCGAACGCATGCTGTCTCCCTCACTCCTACCACGCAATGTCGCATTGGTATTTCAGTACAAATTTTAAATTGATATTTCTCCCACATTTATTGCCCGATTTCGACGAAGTTTGGTCAGCTAATACCTCTTGGCCATACTAATATGTGTGCTAAAAAGCTCGACATCCCACTACCTATAAAGGCTTTGTGCCATACTTTCTCAAAATCGCCCATATATGTTCAAAGCTACCATATGATATAATGCAACATAAATTACAATAATCATAAAATCATATGACTCCGAGATGCGTACTTGATTGTCAAAATACCATAATAATTCACCATGCTCGACATCCCATCATCACATATAAAGATTTTTTGCCACGCTTTCTCGAAATCGCCCAAATATGTTCGAAGGTACCAATCAAAAACAATTTTCATATGTATTTTTAATGAAGCAAGCAAGTCGTCCTTGCCGATCTATAAATTACTATACAATTACTTAAATTCTCCATACAAGTCTCAGCAGCGAACGCATGCTGTCTCCCTCACTCCTACCACGCAATGTCGCATTGGTATTTCAGTACAAATTTTAAATTGATATTTCTCCCACATTTATTGCCCGATTTCGACGAAATTTGGTCAGCTAATACCTCTTGGCCATACTAATATGTGTGCTAAATAAGAATGCGATATCTTTAATACAACTTCAGTTATTTGTTTTTCCAAATTAAAGGAGTGGAAGTGAGAGACATGTCTCAATCGACTGGGAGACATATCTCAATCGACTCGGCTGTTGATGCTGATCAAGTATATATATACTTTATGGGGTCGGAAATGCTTCCTTCTCGGCATTACATACAATTTAGCGACTTTTATATACCCTTTTAACCAATGGGTACAGGGTAAAAAATTATACTTAAGGCTTCATAATAATAATTAAATAAATAGATATTCCCGATATATAATGTATAAAATCATATGACTTTGGGAAATGTATTCAATTTTTATATAATATACCATGCTCGACATCCCACTACCTATAAAGGCTTTGTGCCATACTTTCTCAAAACGCCCATATATGTTCAAAGCTACCATATGATATAATGCATAAAATCATATGACTCCGAGATGCGTACTTGATTGTCAAAATACCATAATAATTCACCATGCTCGACATCACATCATCACATATAAAGATTTTTTGCCACGCTTTCTCGAAATCGCCCAAATATGTTCGAAGGTACCAATCAAAAACAATTTTCATATGTATTTTTAATGAAGCAAGCAAGTCGTCCTTGCCGATCCATAAATTACTATACAATTACTTAAATTCTCCATACAAGTCTCAGCAGCGAACGCATGCTGTCTCCCTCACTCCTACCACGCAATGTCGCATTGGTATTTCAGTACAAATTTTAAATTGATATTTCTCCCACATTTATTGCCCGATTTCGACGAAGTTTGGTCAGCTAATACCTCTTGGCCATACTAATATGTGTGCTAAAAAGCTCGACATCCCACTACCTATAAAGGCTTTGTGCCATACTTTCTCAAAATCGCCCATATATGTTCAAAGCTACCATATGATATAATGCATAAAATCATATGACTCCGAGATGCGTACTTGATTGTCAAAATACCATAATAATTCACCATGCTCGACATCACATCATCACATATAAAGATTTTTTGCCACGCTTTCTCGAAATCGCCCATATATGTTCGAAGGTACCAATCAAAAACAATTTTCATATGTATTTTTAATGAAGCAAGCAAGTCGTCCTTGCCGATCTATAAATTACTATACAATTACTTAAATTCTCCATACAAGTCTCAGCAGCGAACGCATGCTGTCTCCCTCACTCCTACCACGCAATGTCGCATTGGTATTTCAGTACAAATTTTAAATTGATATTTCTCCCACATTTATTGCCCGATTTCGACGAAGTTTGGTCAGCTAATACCTCTTGGCCATACTAATATGTGTGCTAAAAAGCTCGACATCCCACTACCTATAAAGGCTTTGTGCCATACTTTCTCAAAATCGCCCATATATGTTCAAAGCTACCATATGATATAATGCATAAAATCATATGACTCCGAGATGTGTACTTGATTGTCAAAATACCATAATAATACACCATGCTCGACATCACATCATCACATATAAAGATTTTTTGCCACGCTTTCTCGAAATCGCCCAAATTAAGTACCAATCAAAAACAATTTTCATATGTATTTTTAATGAAGCAAGCAAGTCGTCCTTGCCGATCTATAAATTACTATACAATTACTTAAATTCTCCATACAAGTCTCAGCAGCGAACGCATGCTGTCTCCCTCACTCCTACCACGCAATGTCGCATTGGTATTTCAGTACAAATTTTAAATTGATATTTCTCCCACATTTATTGCCCGATTTCGACGAAGTTTGGTCAGCTAATACCTCTTGGCCATACTAATATGTGTGCTAAAAAGCTCGATATCCCACTACCTATAAAGGCTTTGTGCCATACTTTCTCAAAATCGCCCATATATGTTCAAAGCTACCATATGATATAATGCATAAAATCATATGACTCCGAGATGTGTACTTGATTGTCAAAATACCATAATAATACACCATGCTCGACATCACATCATCACATATAAAGATTTTTTGCCACGCTTTCTCGAAATCGCCCAAATATGTTCGAAGGTACCAATCAAAAACAATTTTCATATGTATTTTTAATGAAGCAAGCAAGTCGTCCTTGCCGATCTATAAATTACTATACAATTACTTAAATTCTCCATACAAGTCTCAGCAGCGAACGCATGCTGTCTCCCTCACTCCTACCACGCAATGTCGCATTGGTATTTCAGTACAAATTTTAAATTGATATTTCTCCCACATTTATTGCCCGATTTCGACGAAATTTGGTCAGCTAATACCTCTTGGCCATACTAATATGTGTGCTAAATAAGAATGCGATATCTTTAATACAACTTCAGTTATTTGTTTTTCCAAATTGAAGGAGTGGAAGTGAGAGACATGTCTCAATCGACTGGGAGACGGCTGTTGATGCTGATCAAGTATATATATACTTTATGGGGTCGGAAATGCTTCCTTCTCGGCATTACATACAATTTAGCGACTTTTATATACCCTTTTAACCAATGGGTACAGGGTAAAAAATTACCTTAAGGCTTCATAATAATAATTAAATAAATAGATATTCCCGATATATAATGTATAAAATCATATGACTTTGGGAAATGTATTCAATTTTTATATAATATACCATGCTCGACATCCCACTACCTATAAAGGCTTTGTGCCATACTTTCCAAAATCCCCATATATGTTCAAAGCTACCATATGATATAATGCATAAAATCATATGACTCCGAGATGCGTACTTGATTGTCAAAATACCATAATAATTCACCATGCTCGACATCACATCATCACATATAAAGATTTTTTGCCACGCTTTCTCGAAATCGCCCAAATATGTTCGAAGGTACCAATCAAAAACAATTTTCATATGTATTTTTAATGAAGCAAGCAAGTCGTCCTTGCCGATCCATAAATTACTATACAATTACTTAAATTCTCCATACAAGTCTCAGCAGCGAACGCATGCTGTCTCCCTCACTCCTACCACGCAATGTCGCATTGGTATTTCAGTACAAATTTTAAATTGATATTTCTCCCACATTTATTGCCCGATTTCGACGAAGTTTGGTCAGCTAATACCTCTTGGCCATACTAATATGTGTGCTAAAAAGCTCGACATCCCACTACCTATAAAGGCTTTGTGCCATACTTTCTCAAAATCGCCCATATATGTTCAAAGCTACCATATGATATAATGCATAAAATCATATGACTCCGAGATGCGTACTTGATTGTCAAAATACCATAATAATTCACCATGCTCGACATCACATCATCACATATAAAGATTTTTTGCCACGCTTTCTCGAAATCGCCCATATATGTTCGAAGGTACCAATCAAAAACAATTTTCATATGTATTTTTAATGAAGCAAGCAAGTCGTCCTTGCCGATCTATAAATTACTATACAATTACTTAAATTCTCCATACAAGTCTCAGCAGCGAACGCATGCTGTCTCCCCTCACTCCTACCACGCAATGTCGCATTGGTATTTCAGTACAAATTTTAAATTGATATTTCTCCCACATTTATTGCCCGATTTCGACGAAGTTTGGTCAGCTAATACCTCTTGGCCATACTAATATGTGTGCTAAAAAGCTCGACATCCCACTACCTATAAAGGCTTTGTGCCATACTTTCTCAAAATCGCCCATATATGTTCAAAGCTACCATATGATATAATGCATAAAATCATATGACTCCGAGATGTGTACTTGATTGTCAAAATACCATAATAATACACCATGCTCGACATCCCATCATCACATATAAAGATTTTTTGCCACGCTTTCTCGAAATCGCCCAAATATGTTCGAAGGTACCAATCAAAAACAATTTTCATATGTATTTTTAATGAAGCAAGCAAGTCGTCCTTGCCGATCCATAAATTACTATACAATTACTTAAATTCTCCATACAAGTCTCAGCAGCGAACGCATGCTGTCTCCCTCACTCCTACCACGCAATGTCGCATTGGTATTTCAGTACAAATTTTAAATTGATATTTCTCCCACATTTATTGCCCGATTTCGACGAAGTTTGGTCAGCTAATACCTCTTGGCCATACTAATATGTGTGCTAAAAAGCTCGACATCCCACTACCTATAAAGGCTTTGTGCCATACTTTCTCAAAATCGCCCATATATGTTCAAAGCTACCATATGATATAATGCATAAAATCATATGACTCCGAGATGCGTACTTGATTGTCAAAATACCATAATAATACACCATGCTCGACATCCCATCATCACATATAAAGATTTTTTGCCACGCTTTCTCGAAATCGCCCATATATGTTCGAAGGTACCAATCAAAAACAATTTTCATATGTATTTTTAATGAAGCAAGCAAGTCGTCCTTGCCGATCCATAAATTACTATACAATTACTTAAATTCTCCATACAAGTCTCAGCAGCGAACGCATGCTGTCTCCCTCACTCCTACCACGCAATGTCGCATTGGTATTTCAGTACAAATTTTAAATTGATATTTCTCCCACATTTATTGCCCGATTTCGACGAAGTTTGGTCAGCTAATACCTCTTGGCCATACTAATATGTGTGCTAAAAAGCTCGACATCCCACTACCTATAAAGGCTTTGTGCCATACTTTCTCAAAATCGCCCATATATGTTCAAAGCTACCATATGATATAATGCATAAAATCATATGACTCCGAGATGTGTACTTGATTGTCAAAATACCATAATAATTCACCATGCTCGACATCCCATCATCACATATAAAGATTTTTTGCCACGCTTTCTCGAAATCGCCCAAATATGTTCGAAGGTACCAATCAAAAACAATTTTCATATGTATTTTTAATGAAGCAAGCAAGTCGTCCTTGCCGATCTATAAATTACTATACAATTACTTAAATTCTCCATACAAGTCTCAGCAGCGAACGCATGCTGTCTCCCTCACTCCTACCACGCAATGTCGCATTGGTATTTCAGTACAAATTTTAAATTGATATTTCTCCCACATTTATTGCCCGATTTCGACGAAGTTTGGTCAGCTAATACCTCTTGGCCATACTAATATGTGTGCTAAAAAGCTCGACATCCCACTACCTATAAAGGCTTTGTGCCATACTTTCTCAAAATCGCCCATATATGTTCAAAGCTACCATATGATATAATGCATAAAATCATATGACTCCGAGATGCGTACTTGATTGTCAAAATACCATAATAATTCACCATGCTCGACATCACATCATCACATATAAAGATTTTTTGCCACGCTTTCTCGAAATCGCCCATATATGTTCGAAGGTACCAATCAAAAACAATTTTCATATGTATTTTTAATGAAGCAAGCAAGTCGTCCTTGCCGATCTATAAATTACTATACAATTACTTAAATTCTCCATACAAGTCTCAGCAGCGAACGCATGCTGTCTCCCTCACTCCTACCACGCAATGTCGCATTGGTATTTCAGTACAAATTTTAAATTGATATTTCTCCCACATTTATTGCCCGATTTCGACGAAGTTTGGTCAGCTAATACCTCTTGGCCATACTAATATGTGTGCTAAAAAGCTCGACATCCCACTACCTATAAAGGCTTTGTGCCATACTTTCTCAAAATCGCCCATATATGTTCAAAGCTACCATATGATATAATGCATAAAATCATATGACTCCGAGATGTGTACTTGATTGTCAAAATACCATAATAATTCACCATGCTCGACATCACATCATCACATATAAAGATTTTTTGCCACGCTTTCTCGAAATCGCCCATATATGTTCGAAGGTACCAATCAAAAACAATTTTCATATGTATTTTTAATGAAGCAAGCAAGTCGTCCTTGCCGATCCATAAATTACTATACAATTACTTAAATTCTCCATACAAGTCTCAGCAGCGAACGCATGCTGTCTCCCTCACTCCTACCACGCAATGTCGCATTGGTATTTCAGTACAAATTTTAAATTGATATTTCTCCCACATTTATTGCCCGATTTCGACGAAATTTGGTCAGCTAATACCTCTTGGCCATACTAATATGTGTGCTAAATAAGAATGCGATATCTTATACAACTTCAGTTATTTGTTTTTCCAAATTGAAGGAGTGGAAGTGAGAGACATGTCTCAATCGACTGGGAGACGGCTGTTGATGCTGATCAAGTATATATATACTTTATGGGGTCGGAAATGCTTCCTTCTCGGCATTACATACAATTTAGCGACTTTTATATACCCTTTTAACCAATGGGTACAGGGTAAAAAATTACCTTAAGGCTTCATAATAATAATTAAATAAATAGATATTCCCGATATATAATGATAAAATCATATGACTTTGGGAAATGTATTCAATTTTTATATAATATACCATGCTCGACATCCCACTACCTATAAAGGCTTTGTGCCATACTTTCTCAAAATCGCCCATATATGTTCAAAGCTACCATATGATATAATGCATAAAATCATATGACTCCGAGATGCGTACTTGATTGTCAAAATACCATAATAATTCACCATGCTCGACATCACATCATCACATATAAAGATTTTTTGCCACGCTTTCTCGAAATCGCCCATATATGTTCGAAGGTACCAATCAAAAACAATTTTCATATGTATTTTTAATGAAGCAAGCAAGTCGTCCTTGCCGATCTATAAATTACTATACAATTACTTAAATTCTCCATACAAGTCTCAGCAGCGAACGCATGCTGTCTCCCTCACTCCTACCACGCAATGTCGCATTGGTATTTCAGTACAAATTTTAAATTGATATTTCTCCCACATTTATTGCCCGATTTCGACGAAATTTGGTCAGCTAATACCTCTTGGCCATACTAATATGTGTGCTAAAAAGCTCGACATCCCACTACCTATAAAGGCTTTGTGCCATACTTTCTCAAAATCGCCCATATATGTTCAAAGCTACCATATGATATAATGCATAAAATCATATGACTCCGAGATGTGTACTTGATTGTCAAAATACCATAATAATACACCATGCTCGACATCCCATCATCACATATAAAGATTTTTTGCCACGCTTTCTCGAAATCGCCCATATATGTTCGAAGGTACCAATCAAAAACAATTTTCATATGTATTTTTAATGAAGCAAGCAAGTCGTCCTTGCCGATCCATAAATTACTATACAATTACTTAAATTCTCCATACAAGTCTCAGCAGCGAACGCATGCTGTCTCCCCTCCTCCTACCACGCAATGTCGCATTGGTATTTCAGTACAAATTTTAAATTGATATTTCTCCCACATTTATTGCCCGATTTCGACGAATTGTTTGGTCAGCTAATACCTCTTGGCCATATTAATATGTGTGCTAAAAAGCTCGACATCCCACTACCTATAAAGGCTTTGTGCCATACTTTCTCAAAATCGCCCATATATGTTCAAAGCTACCATATGATATAATGCATAAAATCATATGACCCCGAGATGCGTGACTTGATTGTCAAAATACCATAATAATACACCATGCTCGACATCACCATCATCACATATAAAGATTTTTTGCCACGCTTTCTCGAAATCGCCCAAATATGTTCGAAGGTACCAATCAAAAACAATTTTCATATGTATTTTTAATGAAGCAAGCAAGTCGTCCTTGCCGATCTATAAATTACTATACAATTACTTAAATTCTCCATACAAGTCTCAGCAGCGAACGCATGCTGTCTCCCTCACTCCTACCACGCAATGTCGCATTGGTATTTCAGTACAAATTTTAAATTGATATTTCTCCCACATTTATTGCCCGATTTCGACGAAGTTTGGTCAGCTAATACCTCTTGGCCATACTAATATGTGTGCTAAAAAGCTCGACATCCCACTACCTATAAAGGCTTTGTGCCATACTTTCTCAAAATCGCCCATATATGTTCAAAGCTACCATATGATATAATGCATAAAATCATATGACTCCGAGATGCGTACTTGATTGTCAAAATACCATAATAATTCACCATGCTCGACATCACATCATCACATATAAAGATTTTTTGCCACGCTTTCTCGAAATCGCCCATATATGTTCGAAGGTACCAATCAAAAACAATTTTCATATGTATTTTTAATGAAGCAAGCAAGTCGTCCTTGCCGATCTATAAATTACTATACAATTACTTAAATTCTCCATACAAGTCTCAGCAGCGAACGCATGCTGTCTCCCTCACTCCTACCACGCAATGTCGCATTGGTATTTCAGTACAAATTTTAAATTGATATTTCTCCCACATTTATTGCCCGATTTCGACGAAGTTTGGTCAGCTAATACCTCTTGGCCATACTAATATGTGTGCTAAAAAGCTCGATATCCCACTACCTATAAAGGCTTTGTGCCATACTTTCTCAAAATCGCCCATATATGTTCAAAGCTACCATATGATATAATGCATAAAATCATATGACTCCGAGATGTGTACTTGATTGTCAAAATACCATAATAATACACCATGCTCGACATCCCATCATCACATATAAAGATTTTTTGCCACGCTTTCTCGAAATCGCCCAAATATGTTCGAAGGTACCAATCAAAAACAATTTTCATATGTATTTTTAATGAAGCAAGCAAGTCGTCCTTGCCGATCCATAAATTACTATACAATTACTTAAATTCTCCATACAAGTCTCAGCAGCGAACGCATGCTGTCTCCCTCACTCCTACCACGCAATGTCGCATTGGTATTTCAGTACAAATTTTAAATTGATATTTCTCCCACATTTATTGCCCGATTTCGACGAAATTTGGTCAGCTAATACCTCTTGGCCATACTAATATGTGTGCTAAATAAGAATGCGATATCTTTAATACAACTTCAGTTATTTGTTTTCCAAATTGAAGGAGTGGAAGTGAGAGACATGTCTCAATCGACTGGGAGACATATCTCAATCGATCGGCTGTTGATGCTGATCAAGTATATATAACTTTATGGGGTCGGAAATGCTTCCTTCTCGGCATTACATACAATTTAGCGACTTTTATATACCCTTTTAACCAATGGGTACAGGGTAAAAAATTACCTTAAGGCTTCATAATAATAATTAAATAAATAGATATTCCCGATATATAATGGATAAAATCATATGACTTTGGGAAATGTATTCAATTTTTATATAATATACCATGCTCGACATCCCACTACCTATAAAGGCTTTGTGCCATACTTTCTCAAAATCGCCCATATATGTTCAAAGCTACCATATGATATAATGCATAAAATCATATGACTCCGAGATGCGTACTTGATTGTCAAAATACCATAATAATTCACCATGCTCGACATCACATCATCACATATAAAGATTTTTTGCCACGCTTTCTCGAAATCGCCCATATATGTTCGAAGGTACCAATCAAAAACAATTTTCATATGTATTTTTAATGAAGCAAGCAAGTCGTCCTTGCCGATCTATAAATTACTATACAATTACTTAAATTCTCCATACAAGTCTCAGCAGCGAACGCATGCTGTCTCCCTCACTCCTACCACGCAATGTCGCATTGGTATTTCAGTACAAATTTTAAATTGATATTTCTCCCACATTTATTGCCCGATTTCGACGAAGTTTGGTCAGCTAATACCTCTTGGCCATACTAATATGTGTGCTAAAAAGCTCGACATCCCACTACCTATAAAGGCTTTGTGCCATACTTTCTCAAAATCGCCCATATATGTTCAAAGCTACCATATGATATAATGCATAAAATCATATGACTCCGAGATGCGTACTTGATTGTCAAAATACCATAATAATTCACCATGCTCGACATCACATCATCACATATAAAGATTTTTTGCCACGCTTTCTCGAAATCGCCCATATATGTTCGAAGGTACCAATCAAAAACAATTTTCATATGTATTTTTAATGAAGCAAGCAAGTCGTCCTTGCCGATCTATAAATTACTATACAATTACTTAAATTCTCCATACAAGTCTCAGCAGCGAACGCATGCTGTCTCCCTCACTCCTACCACGCAATGTCGCATTGGTATTTCAGTACAAATTTTAAATTGATATTTCTCCCACATTTATTGCCCGATTTCGACGAAGTTTGGTCAGCTAATACCTCTTGGCCATACTAATATGTGTGCTAAAAAAGCTCGACATCCCACTACCTATAAAGGCTTTGTGCCATACTTTCTCAAAATCGCCCATATATGTTCAAAGCTACCATATGATATAATGCATAAAATCATATGACTCCGAGATGCGTACTTGATTGTCAAAATACCATAATAATACACCATGCTCGACATCACATCATCACATATAAAGATTTTTTGCCACGCTTTCTCGAAATCGCCCATATATGTTCGAAGGTACCAATCAAAAACAATTTTCATATGTATTTTTAATGAAGCAAGCAAGTCGTCCTTGCCGATCTATAAATTACTATACAATTACTTAAATTCTCCATACAAGTCTCAGCAGCGAACGCATGCTGTCTCCCTCACTCCTACCACGCAATGTCGCATTGGTATTTCAGTACAAATTTTAAATTGATATTTCTCCCACATTTATTGCCCGATTTCGACGAAGTTTGGTCAGCTAATACCTCTTGGCCATACTAATATGTGTGCTAAAAAAGCTCGACATCCCACTACCTATAAAGGCTTTGTGCCATACTTTCTCAAAATCGCCCATATATGTTCAAAGCTACCATATGATATAATGCATAAAATCATATGACTCCGAGATGCGTACTTGATTGTCAAAATACCATAATAATACACCATGCTCGACATCACATCATCACATATAAAGATTTTTTGCCACGCTTTCTCGAAATCGCCCAAATATGTTCGAAGGTACCAATCAAAAACAATTTTCATATGTATTTTTAATGAAGCAAGCAAGTCGTCCTTGCCGATCTATAAATTACTATACAATTACTTAAATTCTCCATACAAGTCTCAGCAGCGAACGCATGCTGTCTCCCCTCACTCCTACCACGCAATGTCGCATTGGTATTTCAGTACAAATTTTAAATTGATATTTCTCCCACATTTATTGCCCGATTTCGACGAAGTTTGGTCAGCTAATACCTCTTGGCCATACTAATATGTGTGCTAAAAAGCTCGACATCCCACTACCTATAAAGGCTTTGTGCCATACTTTCTCAAAATCGCCCATATATGTTCAAAGCTACCATATGATATAATGCATAAAATCATATGACTCCGAGATGTGTACTTGATTGTCAAAATACCATAATAATACACCATGCTCGACATCACATCATCACATATAAAGATTTTTTGCCACGCTTTCTCGAAATCGCCCAAATATGGTTCGAAGGTACCAATCAAAAACAATTTTCATATGTATTTTTAATGAAGCAAGCAAGTCGTCCTTGCCGATCCATAAATTACTATACAATTACTTAAATTCTCCATACAAGTCTCAGCAGCGAACGCATGCTGTCTCCCTCACTCCTACCACGCAATGTCGCATTGGTATTTCAGTACAAATTTTAAATTGATATTTCTCCCACATTTATTGCCCGATTTCGACGAAATTTGTTCAGCTAATACCTCTTGGCCATACTAATATGTGTGCTAAATAAGAATGCGATATCTTTAATACAACTTCAGTTATTTGTTTTCCAAATTGAAGGAGGGAAGTGAGAGACATGTCTCAATCGACTGGGAGACATATCTCAATGACTCGGCTGTTGATGCTGATCAAGTATATATATACTTTATGGGGTCGGAAATGCTTCCTTCTCGGCATTACATACAATTTAGCGACTTTTATATACCCTTTTAACCAATGGGTATAGGGTAAAAAATTACCTTAAGGCTTCATAATAATAATTAAATAAATAGATATTCCCGACATATAATCACTCGATATATATATGTATAAAATCACGCTTTCTCGAAATCGCCCATATATGTTCGAAGGTACCAATCAAAAACAATTTTCATATGTATTTTTAATGAAGCAAGCAAGTCGTCCTTGCCGATCTATAAATTACTATACAATTACTTAAATTCTCCATACAAGTCTCAGCAGCGAACGCATGCTGTCTCCCTCACTCCTACCACGCAATGTCGCATTGGTATTTCAGTACAAATTTTAAATTGATATTTCTCCCACATTTATTGCCCGATTTCGACGAAATTTGGTCAGCTAATACCTCTTGGCCATACTAATATGTGTGCTAAAAAGCTCGACATCCCACTACCTATAAAGGCTTTGTGCCATACTTTCTCAAAATCGCCCATATATGTTCAAAGCTACCATATGATATAATGCATAAAATCATATGACTCCGAGATGCGTACTTGATTGTCAAAATACCATAATAATTCACCATGCTCGACATCACATCATCACATATAAAGATTTTTTGCCACGCTTTCTCGAAATCGCCCATATATGTTCGAAGGTACCAATCAAAAACAATTTTCATATGTATTTTTAATGAAGCAAGCAAGTCGTCCTTGCCGATCTATAAATTACTATACAATTACTTAAATTCTCCATACAAGTCTCAGCAGCGAACGCATGCTGTCTCCCTCACTCCTACCACGCAATGTCGCATTGGTATTTCAGTACAAATTTTAAATTGATATTTCTCCCACATTTATTGCCCGATTTCGACGAAGTTTGGTCAGCTAATACCTCTTGGCCATACTAATATGTGTGCTAAAAAGCTCGACATCCCACTACCTATAAAGGCTTTGTGCCATACTTTCTCAAAATCGCCCATATATGTTCAAAGCTACCATATGATATAATGCATAAAATCATATGACTCCGAGATGTGTACTTGATTGTCAAAATACCATAATAATACACCATGCTCGACATCCCATCATCACATATAAAGATTTTTTGCCACGCTTTCTCGAAATCGCCCAAATATGTTCGAAGGTACCAATCAAAAACAATTTTCATATGTATTTTTAATGAAGCAAGCAAGTCGTCCTTGCCGATCCATAAATTACTATACAATTACTTAAATTCTCCATACAAGTCTCAGCAGCGAACGCATGCTGTCTCCCTCACTCCTACCACGCAATGTCGCATTGGTATTTCAGTACAAATTTTAAATTGATATTTCTCCCACATTTATTGCCCGATTTCGACGAAGTTTGGTCAGCTAATACCTCTTGGCCATACTAATATGTGTGCTAAAAAGCTCGACATCCCACTACCTATAAAGGCTTTGTGCCATACTTTCTCAAAATCGCCCATATATGTTCAAAGCTACCATATGATATAATGCATAAAATCATATGACTCCGAGATGCGTACTTGATTGTCAAAATACCATAATAATTCACCATGCTCGACATCACATCATCACATATAAAGATTTTTTGCCACGCTTTCTCGAAATCGCCCATATATGTTCGAAGGTACCAATCAAAAACAATTTTCATATGTATTTTTAATGAAGCAAGCAAGTCGTCCTTGCCGATCTATAAATTACTATACAATTACTTAAATTCTCCATACAAGTCTCAGCAGCGAACGCATGCTGTCTCCCTCACTCCTACCACGCAATGTCGCATTGGTATTTCAGTACAAATTTTAAATTGATATTTCTCCCACATTTATTGCCCGATTTCGACGAAATTTGGTCAGCTAATACCTCTTGGCCATACTAATATGTGTGCTAAAAAGCTCGACATCCCACTACCTATAAAGGCTTTGTGCCATACTTTCTCAAAATCGCCCATATATGTTCAAAGCTACCATATGATATAATGCATAAAATCATATGACTCCGAGATGCGTACTTGATTGTCAAAATACCATACACATATAAAGATTTTTTGCCACGCTTTCTCGAAATCGCCCAAATATGTTCGAAGGTACCAATCAAAAACAATTTTCATATGTATTTTTAATGAAGCAAGCAAGTCGTCCTTGCCGATCTATAAATTACTATACAATTACTTAAATTCTCCATACAAGTCTCAGCAGCGAACGCATGCTGTCTCCCTCACTCCTACCACGCAATGTCGCATTGGTATTTCAGTACAAATTTTAAATTGATATTTCTCCCACATTTATTGCCCGATTTCGACGAAGTTTGGTCAGCTAATACCTCTTGGCCATACTAATATGTGTGCTAAAAAGCTCGACATCCCACTACCTATAAAGGCTTTGTGCCATACTTTCTCAAAATCGCCCATATATGTTCAAAGCTACCATATGATATAATGCATAAAATCATATGACTCCGAGATGCGTACTTGATTGTCAAAATACCATAATAATTCACCATGCTCGACATCACATCATCACATATAAAGATTTTTTGCCACGCTTTCTCGAAATCGCCCATATATGTTCGAAGGTACCAATCAAAAACAATTTTCATATGTATTTTTAATGAAGCAAGCAAGTCGTCCTTGCCGATCTATAAATTACTATACAATTACTTAAATTCTCCATACAAGTCTCAGCAGCGAACGCATGCTGTCTCCCTCACTCCTACCACGCAATGTCGCATTGGTATTTCAGTACAAATTTTAAATTGATATTTCTCCCACATTTATTGCCCGATTTCGACGAAATTTGGTCAGCTAATACCTCTTGGCCATACTAATATGTGTGCTAAAAAGCTCGACATCCCACTACCTATAAAGGCTTTGTGCCATACTTTCTCAAAATCGCCCATATATGTTCAAAGCTACCATATGATATAATGCATAAAATCATATGACTCCGAGATGCGTACTTGATTGTCAAAATACCATAATAATTCACCATGCTCGACATCACATCATCACATATAAAGATTTTTTGCCACGCTTTCTCGAAATCGCCCATATATGTTCGAAGGTACCAATCAAAAACAATTTTCATATGTATTTTTAATGAAGCAAGCAAGTCGTCCTTGCCGATCTATAAATTACTATACAATTACTTAAATTCTCCATACAAGTCTCAGCAGCGAACGCATGCTGTCTCCCTCACTCCTACCACGCAATGTCGCATTGGTATTTCAGTACAAATTTTAAATTGATATTTCTCCCACATTTATTGCCCGATTTCGACGAAGTTTGGTCAGCTAATACCTCTTGGCCATACTAATATGTGTGCTAAAAAGCTCGACATCCCACTACCTATAAAGGCTTTGTGCCATACTTTCTCAAAATCGCCCATATATGTTCAAAGCTACCATATGATATAATGCATAAAATCATATGACTCCGAGATGCGTACTTGATTGTCAAAATACCATAATAATTCACCATGCTCGACATCACATCATCACATATAAAGATTTTTTGCCACGCTTTCTCGAAATCGCCCATATATGTTCGAAGGTACCAATCAAAAACAATTTTCATATGTATTTTTAATGAAGCAAGCAAGTCGTCCTTGCCGATCTATAAATTACTATACAATTACTTAAATTCTCCATACAAGTCTCAGCAGCGAACGCATGCTGTCTCCCTCACTCCTACCACGCAATGTCGCATTGGTATTTCAGTACAAATTTTAAATTGATATTTCTCCCACATTTATTGCCCGATTTCGACGAAGTTTGGTCAGCTAATACCTCTTGGCCATACTAATATGTGTGCTAAAAAGCTCGACATCCCACTACCTATAAAGGCTTTGTGCCATACTTTCTCAAAATCGCCCATATATGTTCAAAGCTACCATATGATATAATGCATAAAATCATATGACTCCGAGATGTGTACTTGATTGTCAAAATACCATAATAATACAC
>JAEIGI010000061.1:0-207500 GCA_018903615.1 Drosophila neocordata | reverse complement strand
TCATATGTATTTTTAATGAAGCAAGCAAGTCGTCCTTGCCGATCTATAAATTACTATACAATTACTTAAATTCTCCATACAAGTCTCAGCAGCGAACGCATGCTGTCTCCCTCACTCCTACCACGCAATGTCGCATTGGTATTTCAGTACAAATTTAAAATTGATATTTCTCCCACATTTATTGCCCGATTTCGACGAAGTTTGGTCAGCTAATACCTCTTGGCCATACTAATATGTGTGCTAAAAAGCTCGACATCCCACTACCTATAAAGGCTTTGTGCCATACTTTCTCAAAATCGCCCATATATGTTCAAAGCTACCATATGATATAATGCATAAAATCATATGACTCCGAGATGTGTACTTGATTGTCAAAATACCATAATAATACACCATGCTCGACATCCCATCATCACATATAAAGATTTTTTGCCACGCTTTCTCGAAATCGCCCAAATATGTTCGAAGGTACCAATCAAAAACAATTTTCATATGTATTTTTAATGAAGCAAGCAAGTCGTCCTTGCCGATCCATAAATTACTATACAATTACTTAAATTCTCCATACAAGTCTCAGCAGCGAACGCATGCTGTCTCCCTCACTCCTACCACGCAATGTCGCATTGGTATTTCAGTACAAATTTTAAATTGATATTTCTCCCACATTTATTGCCCGATTTCGACGAAATTTGGTCAGCTAATACCTCTTGGCCATACTAATACGTGTGCTAAATAAGAATGCGATATCTTTAATACAACTTCAGTTATTTGTTTTTCCAAATTGAAGGAGTGGAAGTGAGAGACATGTCTCAATCGACTGGGAGACATATCTCAATCGACTCGGCTGTTGATGCTGATCAAGTATATATATACTTTATGGGGTCGGAAATGCTTCCTTCTCGGCATTACATACAATTTAGCGACTTTTATATACCCTTTTAACCAATGGGTACAGGGTAAAAAATTACCTTAAGCCTTCATAATAATAATTAAATAAATAGATATTCCCGATATATAATGTATAAAATCATATGACTTTGGGAAATGTATTCAATTTTAATATAATATACCATGCTCGACATCCCACAAGCAAGTCGTCCTTGCCGATCTATAAATTACTATACAATTACTTAAATTCTCCATACAAGTCTCAGCAGCGAACGCATGCTGTCTCCCTCACTCCTACCACGCAATGTCGCATTGGTATTTCAGTACAAATTTAAAATTGATATTTCTCCCACATTTATTGCCCGATTTCGACGAAGTTTGGTCAGCTAATACCTCTTGGCCATACTAATATGTGTGCTAAAAAGCTCGACATCCCACTACCTATAAAGGCTTTGTGCCATACTTTCTCAAAATCGCCCATATATGTTCAAAGCTACCATATGATATAATGCATAAAATCATATGACTCCGAGATGTGTACTTGATTGTCAAAATACCATAATAATACACCATGCTCGACATCCCATCATCACATATAAAGATTTTTTGCCACGCTTTCTCGAAATCGCCCAAATATGTTCGAAGGTACCAATCAAAAACAATTTTCATATGTATTTTTAATGAAGCAAGCAAGTCGTCCTTGCCGATCCATAAATTACTATACAATTACTTAAATTCTCCATACAAGTCTCAGCAGCGAACGCATGCTGTCTCCCTCACTCCTACCACGCAATGTCGCATTGGTATTTCAGTACAAATTTTAAATTGATATTTCTCCCACATTTATTGCCCGATTTCGACGAAATTTGGTGAGCTAATACCTCTTGGCCATACTAATATGTGTGCTAAATAAGAATGCGATATCTTTAATACAACTTCAGTTATTTGTTTTTCCAAATTGAAGGAGTGGAAGTGAGAGACATGTCTCAATCGACTGGGAGACATATCTCAATCGACTCGGCTGTTGATGCTGATCAAGTATATATATACTTTATGGGGTCGGAAATGCTTCCTTCTCGGCATTACATACAATTTAGCGACTTTTATATACCCTTTTTAACCAATGGGTACAGGGTAAAAAATTACCTTAAGCCTTCATAATAATAATTAAATAAATAGATATTCCCGATATATAATGTATAAAATCATATGACTTTGGGAAATGTATTCAATTTTTATATAATATACCATGCTCGACATCCCACTACCTATAAAGGCTTTGTGCCATACTTTCTCAAAATCGCCCATATATGTTCAAAGCTACCATATGATATAATGCATAAAATCATATGACTCCGAGATGCGTACTTGATTGTCAAAATACCATAATAATTCACCATGCTCGACATCACATCATCACATATAAAGATTTTTTGCCACGCTTTCTCGAAATCGCCCATATATGTTCGAAGGTACCAATCAAAAACAATTTTCATATGTATTTTTAATGAAGCAAGCAAGTCGTCCTTGCCGATCTATAAATTACTATACAATTACTTAAATTCTCCATACAAGTCTCAGCAGCGAACGCATGCTGTCTCCCTCACTCCTACCACGCAATGTCGCATTGGTATTTCAGTACAAATTTTAAATTGATATTTCTCCCACATTTATTGCCCGATTTCGACGAAGTTTGGTCAGCTAATACCTCTTGGCCATACTAATATGTGTGCTAAAAAGCTCGACATCCCACTACCTATAAAGGCTTTGTGCCATACTTTCTCAAAATCGCCCATATATGTTCAAAGCTACCATATGATATAATGCATAAAATCATATGACTCCGAGATGTGTACTTGATTGTCAAAATACCATAATAATACACCATGCTCGACATCCCATCATCACATATAAAGATTTTTTGCCACGCTTTCTCGAAATCGCCCAAATATGTTCGAAGGTACCAATCAAAAACAATTTTCATATGTATTTTTAATGAAGCAAGCAAGTCGTCCTTGCCGATCTATAAATTACTATACAATTACTTAAATTCTCCATACAAGTCTCAGCAGCGAACGCATGCTGTCTCCCTCACTCCCCACTCCTACCACGCAATGTCGCATTGGTATTTCAGTACAAATTTTAAATTGATATTTCTCCCACATTTATTGCCCGATTTCGACGAAATTTGGTCAGCTAATACCTCTTGGCCATACTAATATGTGTGCTAAAAAGCTCGACATCCCACTACCTATAAAGGCTTTGTGCCATACTTTCTCAAAATCGCCCATATATGTTCAAAGCTACCATATGATATAATGCATAAAATCATATGACTCCGAGATGCGTACTTGATTGTCAAAATACCATAATAATTCACCATGCTCGACATCACATCATCACATATAAAGATTTTTTGCCACGCTTTCTCGAAATCGCCCATATATGTTCGAAGGTACCAATCAAAAACAATTTTCATATGTATTTTTAATGAAGCAAGCAAGTCGTCCTTGCCGATCTATAAATTACTATACAATTACTTAAATTCTCCATACAAGTCTCAGCAGCGAACGCATGCTGTCTCCCTCACTCCTACCACGCAATGTCGCATTGGTATTTCAGTACAAATTTTAAATTGATATTTCTCCCACATTTATTGCCCGATTTCGACGAAGTTTGGTCAGCTAATACCTCTTGGCCATACTAATATGTGTGCTAAAAAGCTCGACATCCCACTACCTATAAAGGCTTTGTGCCATACTTTCTCAAAATCGCCCATATATGTTCAAAGCTACCATATGATATAATGCATAAAATCATATGACTCCGAGATGCGTACTTGATTGTCAAAATACCATAATAATTCACCATGCTCGACATCACATCATCACATATAAAGATTTTTTGCCACGCTTTCTCGAAATCGCCCATATATGTTCGAAGGTACCAATCAAAAACAATTTTCATATGTATTTTTAATGAAGCAAGCAAGTCGTCCTTGCCGATCTATAAATTACTATACAATTACTTAAATTCTCCATACAAGTCTCAGCAGCGAACGCATGCTGTCTCCCTCACTCCTACCACGCAATGTCGCATTGGTATTTCAGTACAAATTTTAAATTGATATTTCTCCCACATTTATTGCCCGATTTCGACGAAATTTGGTCAGCTAATACCTCTTGGCCATACTAATATGTGTGCTAAATAAGAATGCGATATCTTTAATACAACTTCAGTTATTTGTTTTTCCAAATTGAAGGAGTGGAAGTGAGAGACATGTCTCAATCGACTGGGAGACATATCTCAATCGACTCGGCTGTTGATGCTGATCAAGTATATATATACTTTATGGGGTCGGAAATGCTTCCTTCTCGGCATTACATACAATTTAGCGACTTTTATATACCCTTTTAACCAATGGGTACAGGGTAAAAAATTACCTTAAGGCTTCATAATAATAATTAAATAAATAGATATTCCCGATATATAATGTATAAAATCATATGACTTTGGGAAATGTATTCAATTTTTATATAATATACCATGCTCGACATCCCACTACCTATAAAGGCTTTGTGCCATACTTTCTCAAAATCGCCCATATATGTTCAAAGCTACCATATGATATAATGCATAAAATCATATGACTCCGAGATGCGTACTTGATTGTCAAAATACCATAATAATTCACCATGCTCGACATCACATCATCACATATAAAGATTTTTTGCCACGCTTTCTCGAAATCGCCCATATATGTTCGAAGGTACCAATCAAAAACAATTTTCATATGTATTTTTAATGAAGCAAGCAAGTCGTCCTTGCCGATCTATAAATTACTATACAATTACTTAAATTCTCCATACAAGTCTCAGCAGCGAACGCATGCTGTCTCCCTCACTCCTACCACGCAATGTCGCATTGGTATTTCAGTACAAATTTTAAATTGATATTTCTCCCACATTTATTGCCCGATTTCGACGAAGTTTGGTCAGCTAATACCTCTTGGCCATACTAATATGTGTGCTAAAAAGCTCGACATCCCACTACCTATAAAGGCTTTGTGCCATACTTTCTCAAAATCGCCCATATATGTTCAAAGCTACCATATGATATAATGCATAAAATCATATGACTCCGAGATGTGTACTTGATTGTCAAAATACCATAATAATACACCATGCTCGACATCCCATCATCACATATAAAGATTTTTTGCCACGCTTTCTCGAAATCGCCCAAATATGTTCGAAGGTACCAATCAAAAACAATTTTCATATGTATTTTTAATGAAGCAAGCAAGTCGTCCTTGCCGATCCATAAATTACTATACAATTACTTAAATTCTCCATACAAGTCTCAGCAGCGAACGCATGCTGTCTCCCTCACTCCTACCACGCAATGTCGCATTGGTATTTCAGTACAAATTTTAAATTGATATTTCTCCCACATTTATTGCCCGATTTCGACGAAGTTTGGTCAGCTAATACCTCTTGGCCATACTAATATGTGTGCTAAAAAGCTCGACATCCCACTACCTATAAAGGCTTTGTGCCATACTTTCTCAAAATCGCCCATATATGTTCAAAGCTACCATATTATATAATGCATAAAATCATATGACTCCGAGATGCGTACTTGATTGTCAAAATACCATAATAATTCACCATGCTCGACATCACATCATCACATATAAAGATTTTTTGCCACGCTTTCTCGAAATCGCCCATATATGTTCGAAGGTACCAATCAAAAACAATTTTCATATGTATTTTTAATGAAGCAAGCAAGTCGTCCTTGCCGATCTATAAATTACTATACAATTACTTAAATTCTCCATACAAGTCTCAGCAGCGAACGCATGCTGTCTCCCTCACTCCTACCACGCAATGTCGCATTGGTATTTCAGTACAAATTTTAAATTGATATTTCTCCCACATTTATTGCCCGATTTCGACGAAATTTGGTCAGCTAATACCTCTTGGCCATACTAATATGTGTGCTAAAAAGCTCGACATCCCACTACCTATAAAGGCTTTGTGCCATACTTTCTCAAAATCGCCCATATATGTTCAAAGCTACCATATGATATAATGCATAAAATCATATGACTCCGAGATGCGTACTTGATTGTCAAAATACCATAATAATTCACCATGCTCGACATCACATCATCACATATAAAGATTTTTTGCCACGCTTTCTCGAAATCGCCCATATATGTTCGAAGGTACCAATCAAAAACAATTTTCATATGTATTTTTAATGAAGCAAGCAAGTCGTCCTTGCCGATCTATAAATTACTATACAATTACTTAAATTCTCCATACAAGTCTCAGCAGCGAACGCATGCTGTCTCCCTCACTCCTACCACGCAATGTCGCATTGGTATTTCAGTACAAATTTTAAATTGATATTTCTCCCACATTTATTGCCCGATTTCGACGAAGTTTGGTCAGCTAATACCTCTTGGCCATACTAATATGTGTGCTAAAAAGCTCGACATCCCACTACCTATAAAGGCTTTGTGCCATACTTTCTCAAAATCGCCCATATATGTTCAAAGCTACCATATGATATAATGCATAAAATCATATGACTCCGAGATGTGTACTTGATTGTCAAAATACCATAATAATACACCATGCTCGACATCCCATCATCACATATAAAGATTTTTTGCCACGCTTTCTCGAAATCGCCCAAATATGTTCGAAGGTACCAATCAAAAACAATTTTCATATGTATTTTTAATGAAGCAAGCAAGTCGTCCTTGCCGATCCATAAATTACTATACAATTACTTAAATTCTCCATACAAGTCTCAGCAGCGAACGCATGCTGTCTCCCTCACTCCTACCACGCAATGTCGCATTGGTATTTCAGTACAAATTTTAAATTGATATTTCTCCCACATTTATTGCCCGATTTCGACGAAATTTGGTGAGCTAATACCTCTTGGCCATACTAATATGTGTGCTAAATAAGAATGCGATAATTTTAATACAACTTCAGTTATTTGTTTTTCCAAATTGAAGGAGTGGAAGTGAGAGACATGTCTCAATCGACTGGGAGACATATCTCAATCGACTCGGCTGTTGATGCTGATCAAGTATATATATACTTTATGGGGTCGGAAATGCTTCCTTCTCGGCATTACATACAATTTAGCGACTTTTATATACCCTTTTAACCAATGGGTACAGGGTAAAAAATTACCTTAAGCCTTCATAATAATAATTAAATAAATAGATATTCCCGATATATAATGTATAAAATCATATGACTTTGGGAAATGTATTCAATTTTTATATAATATACCATGCTCGACATCCCACAAGCAAGTCGTCCTTGCCGATCTATAAATTACTATACAATTACTTAAATTCTCCATACAAGTCTCAGCAGCGAACGCATGCTGTCTCCCTCACTCCTACCACGCAATGTCGCATTGGTATTTCAGTACAAATTTAAAATTGATATTTCTCCCACATTTATTGCCCGATTTCGACGAAGTTTGGTCAGCTAATACCTCTTGGCCATACTAATATGTGTGCTAAAAAAGCTCGACATCCCACTACCTATAAAGGCTTTGTGCCATACTTTCTCAAAATCGCCCATATATGTTCAAAGCTACCATATGATATAATGCATAAAATCATATGACTCCGAGATGTGTACTTGATTGTCAAAATACCATAATAATACACCATGCTCGACATCCCATCATCACATATAAAGATTTTTTGCCACGCTTTCTCGAAATCGCCCAAATATGTTCGAAGGTACCAATCAAAAACAATTTTCATATGTATTTTTAATGAAGCAAGCAAGTCGTCCTTGCCGATCCATAAATTACTATACAATTACTTAAATTCTCCATACAAGTCTCAGCAGCGAACGCATGCTGTCTCCCCTCACTCCTACCACGCAATGTCGCATTGGTATTTCAGTACAAATTTTAAATTGATATTTCTCCCACATTTATTGCCCGATTTCGACGAAATTTGGTCAGCTAATACCTCTTGGCCATACTAATATGTGTGCTAAATAAGAATGCGATATCTTTAATACAACTTCAGTTATTTGTTTTTCCAAATTGAAGGAGTGGAAGTGAGAGACATGTCTCAATCGACTGGGAGACATATCTCAATCGACTCGGCTGTTGATGCTGATCAAGTATATATATACTTTATGGGGTCGGAAATGCTTCCTTCTCG
The DNA here is from genome assembly GCA_018903615.1 of Drosophila neocordata. Lineage (NCBI taxonomy): Eukaryota > Metazoa > Arthropoda > Insecta > Diptera > Drosophilidae > Drosophila > Drosophila neocordata. The sequence goes on along the minus strand of JAEIGI010000061.1, from coordinate 199,390 downwards.
GCATTACATACAATTTAGCGACTTTTATATACCCTTTTAACCAATGGGTACAGGGTAAAAAATTACCTTAAGCCTTCATAATAATAATTAAATAAATAGATATTCCCGATATATAATGTATAAAATCATATGACTTTGGGAAATGTATTCAATTTTTATATAATATACCATGCTCGACATCCCACAAGCAAGTCGTCCTTGCCGATCTATAAATTACTATACAATTACTTAAATTCTCCATACAAGTCTCAGCAGCGAACGCATGCTGTCTCCCTCACTCCTACCACGCAATGTCGCATTGGTATTTCAGTACAAATTTAAAATTGATATTTCTCCCACATTCATTGCCCGATTTCGACGAAGTTTGGTCAGCTAATACCTCTTGGCCATACTAATATGTGTGCTAAAAAGCTCGACATCCCACTACCTATAAAGGCTTTGTGCCATACTTTCTCAAAATCGCCCATATATGTTCAAAGCTACCATATGATATAATGCATAAAATCATATGACTCCGAGATGTGTACTTGATTGTCAAAATACCATAATAATACACCATGCTCGACATCCCATCATCACATATAAAGATTTTTTGCCACGCTTTCTCGAAATCGCCCAAATATGTTCGAAGGTACCAATCAAAAACAATTTTCATATGTATTTTTAATGAAGCAAGCAAGTCGTCCTTGCCGATCCATAAATTACTATACAATTACTTAAATTCTCCATACAAGTCTCAGCAGCGAACGCATGCTGTCTCCCTCACTCCTACCACGCAATGTCGCATTGGTATTTCAGTACAAATTTTAAATTGATATTTCTCCCACATTTATTGCCCGATTTCGACGAAATTTGGTGAGCTAATACCTCTTGGCCATACTAATATGTGTGCTAAATAAGAATGCGATATCTTTAATACAACTTCAGTTATTTGTTTTTCCAAATTGAAGGAGTGGAAGTGAGAGACATGTCTCAATCGACTGGGAGACATATCTCAATCGACTCGGCTGTTGATGCTGATCAAGTATATAAGTGATTTTTTTACGTTACCGTATTATCAATACACGCTGTATAGCGATAGTATTAATTATTATTTATTGGGTTTATTTATTAAACGCGCGGTGTTGCGCGTTATTGTTTTTATTTATTAAACGCGCGGTGTTGCGCGTTGAGATGACTTGGAATATAGTATTAGTGGTCAGTTCCGACCTTCTTTATTTCTCAAAATCAACTAAAACTAAAAGACACAAATTCTTATATGGTAAGCTAGCCCTCAGCCCTAACTTGCTGACTCTGCATACCACGCGAGGAGTCATATCTCGCTGCAACACAGTTGCGCGTGGGAATTTATATTGTTCTTGCGCAACATCCGCTAGAAATGTTTGGAGAAGCAAATACTTTATGCTGACAATGCATGGCCAGCCTGCATATTTGCAATTTGATGGTCAGATGTGTTGACTCCTCCCTCACTTAAATGAATGACGTCCTCGGATTTCTTGAAACTATTAATTATCGCCTGAAAATTATTCTGACGTTTTCTCCTCAGATGTCCTTGGTAAAGTTTCAACAGGGCGTAGCAGGCAAGTAGAAGAATGGCTACGGTTAGTCCAGATATTATTGGTCTTCTCACTAATCCCTCTTCTAATTGGGCAATGTCCCGTAGGTTCTTTATGCTCAGCTTCTGTAGATAGGGCAGGCTCGGTATTTCCTGGTGGTTTGTAATATTCAAAATCGTGGACGCCGCTGGCCTAGGAAACTTCCTTACGTAATTCTTTTGGTTTTTGTATACTGTCTCGTTTACCCTTATCTCATCGTCAAAGGTAAGGAGGAATGTTCCCTTTATGACTTGCTCGTCAACTGTAGCTGTCTCGTCATTGATAATTATTATTCCATCGTCAATGATGGTTAAGGACTCAAGGTGGCTGGGTCTAGTTGAACAATGTGCAGTACCACCGGAGTGCAATTGTTGTGCGCAGGTTGCGTAGGGTAGTTTCTTGCAAAAAGTTACGGTTAAGGCTGTGCTGCAATTTCCTATTGATATTATATGACCTCCACAATCGGCTATGTTGTAATTTTCGCCAAAATTTATGATAACATTATTATGCTGAACAGGGTATACAGTTAATTTTTTACATACTACATTAGGCTTAGGGTATCTTATTATAAAGTGTATAAAATCATTGTTTAACAAAACCTTAACTTGAGATACCTCCATTAAATCAGTGATAGTGATATTTGTAGGGTGTTCATTAACAATGTTTTTTAAATCGACAGAGTCCAATATAGAGGGGTTTACAATTCCGACTTTTGCAAGAGTTATTGAAAGCATTAAGGTTTCTAATTCGGAAATAATCATTCGATTTCTTGAAAGTAGTGTCTCATACAAATGTTCTGTGTCTATTTGTTTTGTCTTTATATCTTTTATTAAAAAAATTTACCGTACTAGTTAACTTATTTATTTGCTCTTGTATTTTTGTGTTTATGGTTATCTGCCTATTTTCTGATTCTACAAGTTCTTTCTGTGTAAATTTTAGTTTTTCAAAATCATCGTAGTCTGGAGTACCGGCTACGACCTTAAGGATGGTGCCTAACATATTAATGTTCCTCGTATGTCTATGGTGAATATTTACTGTTTTTTTTTTTTTTTTTTTTTTTTTTTTTTTTTTTTTTTTTTTTTTTTTTTTTTTTTTTTTTTTTTTTTTTTTTTTTTTTTTTTTTTTTTTTTTTTTATGTTTGTTTTTTTTTTTATTTTTTTAAATTTTGTTTTTTTTAAATATTTTTTTTTTTTTCTTTAATTTTTTTTTTTTTTTGTTTTTTTTTTTTTTTTTTTTTTTTTTTTTTTTTGTAATGAAAAAGGGTTTTATGCCAAAATTCAAAAAAAAAAAAAGGTTTTATTTTTTTTTTATTATTATTTTTTTCCTATGTTGTCCTTGCGGACCACCCTCCCTTTTTTAGGACAGTTGTCCCCAAGTCTGCATCAATTTTGCTTCTCGATACAAGGGTGTCAATTTTGTTCCCCTTTTTATCCACAACCTAAACGGGGTTTATATGGTGAACGCGACGGGCGTATTATATTGGTTTTTAGAAGGTCTTGTGTTTCTGTATTTACGAAATCCGATACACCCATTGGGTCTGGATATAATTTGGAATATATGGGGTATTCTTTTTCCGTTTTGAAAGTGGCAACAATGTTTGTATTATATGGTAGCGTTTTATTTGGTTCTGCAAAAACTGCTGTTTGTTTTTTTGAGCATTGCTTGAAATTCTGTAGTTATATCCGAGGGGTGTCTATTTCTTCTACATTTATAAAATTCACGCCTGGGCATTTTAAAAATTTTATCCTTTCTGAAGTGTTATCTGTTATTAATTTTTTATTTTTGAAATCCAGTAAAACATTGTTTTGTGTCAATAAATCGAGTCCTATTATTCCGTCGAATGTCGTGAGATTTGGAAGTAAAAAAAAGTTGTGTTTTTATTGAAAAGGTGCATTGTGCATTTCTTATTTATGTCGTTATAACCATGGATTGATTCTGGTTGAAAAGGTTTTTCTACCGGTGCAATGTGTTTTAATTCTTTAAGAGGTTTTATATAATTCTTTGGGGTTCCCGTGTCTATGAGCAATTTAATTATTCTTCCTGCTACTGTTCTTTCGATGAACGGGAGCAGGGAACCATGTCTAAAAAATTGGCCTGATCATATTCTTCGGATTCATTTTTAATATCTTCTACCTCATTTTCTGCGATGTTCTGATATTCGGCTTGTTCTATATCTGTTGTTTGTAAATGATTAACTCTCTGTTGTTTCGGTCCTGTGAATCGTGCACTACCATTGTTCGGTCGTTTGCTTGCAAATCCCTGATTATTAAAATTTTCATTCTGTTGTTGGGTCGGCCATTGGGTCTTTTGAGGAGCTACATTTTGATGTTGAGTCGGCTGCCTAAAACGAGAGGATGTATCAACATCCATTGGTTGAACTTGATCATGACGTGGTGTGAACTCTTGTTTTCTAAAGTGTGGGCTTTTCCCTGGCTGGTTATGTTCCTGTTCTTGAGTCATATTTCTTTCTTTGATTAATTGTCTTTGTTCAATTCTGTGGGTCTTTTCTTCCATACCACGGGCAAAGTTCGTGGCGAACGCATGGCGGTCATGATTGGACTCAAGTTCCTGGGCTAATGCTAATGCCGAAGGAAGATCGACTGGTCTGGCTGCGAAAAGGAAATCGCTCAAGCTCTTCTTCAAACCCGAGATGAATACTTGTAGAGCGTTTGCTCTGTATTTCTCGTTTAACGAAGCGGCTATAGCAGTGTCCTGGGTCATAATCGTTTTATTCGTGAGTAGAGTCAATTTCTTCTCTACCTCATCGTAATATTGTGAAATTGTCAAGTTTCCTTGACGAAGTGTGGACATTTCCTGCTCAATCACATATATCGAACGTTTGTCCGCATATGTAAAATCTAATCTGTTTATGATGGCTTTGAAATTTAAAGGAGTATCGAAAGAAGAAAGTACCATGTCGGCAGAGTTCCTTATTTTGTTTCTTAGTATTCCTAGAGCTTGATAATGTTTTGAAGTGCCATCGTATTTTTCGAAAACTTTATATGCTGTGTGTGCAGCTTTTCTCCATGATACATAATGTTCGAGTTTTCCGTCGAATTCCGGAAGGGATTTGACGATATCAAGGGTTTCATTATAATCGGTTGTTATAATTTCAGCATCCCTGAATACTTCTACTTTAGGGACAGTAACTCGTACAGTATTTAAACGCTGTTCTACGTCGTGCAGCTTTCTATTAAATTCTTCCTTTTGAACATCTAAAGCCTTTGCGACTGCTTCTCCTACTATAGCTTGCAATTGCTCACTGGTAATTTCCATTTTTGAACTTTTGACTGTATTTAAGTTTTCTGTGCTGTATATTCTTTTAAATTTTTTTTTAATTCCTGTATTTCGCTATCGCTCATAACACTCAAATAATGACACAGAGACAAGTGTATTTTTTACTTTTATTTTATAGTGAATAAAGGGATATTGAAAATATATTTTGATTTAGTAATTTTCTTATTAAAAATTTTACTGGAAATTTTATGAATCTTTTCTTGAAAAGTTGGAATTTTCCCGAAATTTAATAATTTTACTTGAATTAATTTAGTGAACACCCTACTTACATGTTTTTATATTACGCAGGTAGTACTATCAAAAAATTTTTTAAGTTAATTGTCTTCTTTGGGTTGTCTTCGCTGGGTTATTATCTCTGGTGGGTTGTTGTTTTCGCTGGGTTGTTGTCTTCGTTGGTTTCTTCTTTATTTTTTTTTTTTTTTTTTTTTACTTGTGACAAATGTTGGACATTTGTTCTTTCACTAATTGCTTTTCTTGAAAGGAAATTTTGTGTTTGTGTAGTCGAACGGTTGATTTTTTTGTTGTTTTTTTTTTTTTTATTTCAATTTTTTACTGATTATTTTTGTTTTGTGTCTTTCTAAACCGATTCCGATGGGCTGGTTTTTTGTTAGATCGAATTTTTAATTCAATTTTTCACTGATTACTTTTGTTTAGTATATTTTCTTTTAACCGATTCCGATGGGCTGGTTTTTATTTGTTACATCGAACTTTAATTTAATTTTTCACTGATTATTTTTGTTTTGTATATTTTCTTTTAACCGATTATGATGGGCTGGTTTTTTATTTGTTACATCGAACTTTGATTTAATTTTTCATTGATTACTTTTGTTTTGTAAATATTTTTTGTTTTAACCGATTCCGATGGGCTGGTTTTTTATGTATTAATTTGTTGGGCGGGGTTTTTAGTACAACTCCGTTGGGCGCCAGTGATTTTTTTACGTTACCGTATTATCAATACACGCTGTATAGCGATAGTATTAATTATTATTTATTGGGTTTATTTATTAAACGCGCGGTGTTGCGCGTTATTGTTTTTATTTATTAAACGCGCGGTGTTGCGCGTTGAGATGACTTGGAATATAGTATTAGTGGTCAGTTCCGACCTTCTTTATTTCTCAAAATCAACTAAAACTAAAAGACACAAATTCTTATATGGTAAGCTAGCCCTCAGCCCTAACTTGCTGACTCTGCATACCACGCGAGGAGTCATATCTCGCTGCAACACAGTTGCGCGTGGGAATTTATATTGTTCTTGCGCAACATCCGCTAGAAATGTTTGGAGAAGCAAATACTTTATGCTGACAATGCATGGCCAGCCTGCATATTTGCAATTTGATGGTCAGATGTGTTGACTTATATATACTTTATGCGGTCGGAAATGCTTCCTTCTCGGCATTACATACAATTTAGCGACTTTTATATACCCTTTTAACCAATGGGTACAGGGTAAAAAATTACCTTAAGCCTTCATAATAATAATTAAATAAATAGATATTCCCGATATATAATGTATAAAATCATATGACTTTGGGAAATGTATTCAATTTTTATATAATATACCATGCTCGACATCCCACTACCTATAAAGGCTTTGTGCCATACTTTCTCAAAATCGCCCATATATGTTCAAAGCTACCATATGATATAATGCATAAAATCATATGACTCCGAGATGCGTACTTGATTGTCAAAATACCATAATAATTCACCATGCTCGACATCACATCATCACATATAAAGGTTTTTTGCCACGCTTTCTCGAAATCGCCCATATATGTTCGAAGGTACCAATCAAAAACAATTTTCATATGTATTTTTAATGAAGCAAGCAAGTCGTCCTTGCCGATCTATAAATTACTATACAATTACTTAAATTCTCCATACAAGTCTCAGCAGCGAACGCATGCTGTCTCCCTCACTCCTACCACGCAATGTCGCATTGGTATTTCAGTACAAATTTTAAATTGATATTTCTCCCACATTTATTGCCCGATTTCGACGAAGTTTGGTCAGCTAATACCTCTTGGCCATACTAATATGTGTGCTAAAAAGCTCGACATCCCACTACCTATAAAGGCTTTGTGCCATACTTTCTCAAAATCGCCCATATATGTTCAAAGCTACCATATGATATAATGCATAAAATCATATGACTCCGAGATGCGTACTTGATTGTCAAAATACCATAATAATTCACCATGCTCGACATCACATCATCACATATAAAGATTTTTTGCCACGCTTTCTCGAAATCGCCCATATATGTTCGAAGGTACCAATCAAAAACAATTTTCATATGTATTTTTAATGAAGCAAGCAAGTCGTCCTTGCCGATCTATAAATTACTATACAATTACTTAAATTCTCCATACAAGTCTCAGCAGCGAACGCATGCTGTCTCCCTCACTCCTATCACGCAATGTCGCATTGGTATTTCAGTACAAATTTTAAATTGATATTTCTCCCACATTTATTGCCCGATTTCGACGAAGTTTGGTCAGCTAATACCTCTTGGCCATACTAATATGTGTGCTAAAAAGCTCGACATCCCACTACCTATAAAGGCTTTGTGCCATACTTTCTCAAAATCGCCCATATATGTTCAAAGCTACCATATGATATAATGCATAAAATCATATGACTCCGAGATGCGTACTTGATTGTCAAAATACCATACACATATAAAGATTTTTTGCCACGCTTTCTCGAAATCGCCCAAATATGTTCGAAGGTACCAATCAAAAACAATTTTCATATGTATTTTTAATGAAGCAAGCAAGTCGTCCTTGCCGATCCATAAATTACTATACAATTACTTAAATTCTCCATACAAGTCTCAGCAGCGAACGCATGCTGTCTCCCTCACTCCTATCACGCAATGTCGCATTGGTATTTCAGTACAAATTTTAAATTGATATTTCTCCCACATTTATTGCCCGATTTCGACGAAGTTTGGTCAGCTAATACCTCTTGGCCATACTAATATGTGTGCTAAAAAGCTCGACATCCCACTACCTATAAAGGCTTTGTGCCATACTTTCTCAAAATCGCCCATATATGTTCAAAGCTACCATATTATATAATGCATAAAATCATATGACTCCGAGATGCGTACTTGATTGTCAAAATACCATAATAATTCACCATGCTCGACATCACATCATCACATATAAAGATTTTTTGCCACGCTTTCTCGAAATCGCCCATATATGTTCGAAGGTACCAATCAAAAACAATTTTCATATGTATTTTTAATGAAGCAAGCAAGTCGTCCTTGCCGATCTATAAATTACTATACAATTACTTAAATTCTCCATACAAGTCTCAGCAGCGAACGCATGCTGTCTCCCTCACTCCTACCACGCAATGTCGCATTGGTATTTCAGTACAAATTTTAAATTGATATTTCTCCCACATTTATTGCCCGATTTCGACGAAATTTGGTCAGCTAATACCTCTTGGCCATACTAATATGTGTGCTAAAAAGCTCGACATCCCACTACCTATAAAGGCTTTGTGCCATACTTTCTCAAAATCGCCCATATATGTTCAAAGCTACCATATGATATAATGCATAAAATCATATGACTCCGAGATGCGTACTTGATTTTTAAAATACCATAATAATTCACCATGCTCGACATCACATCATCACATATAAAGATTTTTGCCACGCTTTCCGAAATCGCCCATATATATAAGATATAATGCAAAAATCATATGACTCCGAGATGCGTACTTGATTTTAAAATACCATAATAATTCACCATGCTCGACATCACATCATCACATATAAAGATGTTTTGCCACGCTTTCTCGAAATCGCCCATATATGTTCGAAGGTACCAATCAAAAACAATTTTCATATGTATTTTTAATGAAGCAAGCAAGTCGTCCTTGCCGATCTATAAATTACTATACAATTACTTAAATTCTCCATACAAGTCTCAGCAGCGAACGCATGCTGTCTCCCTCACTCCTACCACGCAATGTCGCATTGGTATTTCAGTACAAATTTTAAATTGATATTTCTCCCACATTTATTGCCCGATTTCGACGAAGTTTGGTCAGCTAATACCTCTTGGCCATACTAATATGTGTGCTAAAAAGCTCGACATCCCACTACCTATAAAGGCTTTGTGCCATACTTTCTCAAAATCGCCCATATATGTTCAAAGCTACCATATAATGTTCGAAGGTACCAATCAAAAACAATTTTCATATGTATTTTTAATGAAGCAAGCAAGTCGTCCTTGCCGATCTATAAATTACTATACAATTACTTAAATTCTCCATACAAGTCTCAGCAGCGAACGCATGCTGTCTCCCTCACTCCTACCACGCAATGTCGCATTGGTATTTCAGTACAAATTTTAAATTGATATTTCTCCCACATTTATTGCCCGATTTCGACGAAGTTTGGTCAGCTAATACCTCTTGGCCATACTAATATGTGTGCTAAAAAGCTCGACATCCCACTACCTATAAAGGCTTTGTGCCATATATGTTCAAAGCTACCATATGATATAATGCATAAAATCATATGACTCCGAGATGTGTACTTGATTGTCAAAATACCATAATAATACACCATGCTCGACATCCCATCATCACATATAAAGATTTTTTGCCACGCTTTCTCGAAATCGCCCAAATATGTTCGAAGGTACCAATCAAAAACAATTTTCATATGTATTTTTAATGAAGCAAGCAAGTCGTCCTTGCCGATCCATAAATTACTATACAATTACTTAAATTCTCCATACAAGTCTCAGCAGCGAACGCATGCTGTCTCCCTCACTCCTACCACGCAATGTCGCATTGGTATTTCAGTACAAATTTTAAATTGATATTTCTCCCACATTTATTGCCCGATTTCGACGAAATTTGGTCAGCTAATACCTCTTGGCCATACTAATATGTGTGCTAAAAAGCTCGACATCCCACTACCTATAAAGGCTTTGTGCCATATATGTTCAAAGCTACCATATGATATAATGCATAAAATCATATGACTCCGAGATGCGTACTTGATTGTCAAAATACCATAATAATTCACCATGCTCGACATCACATCATCACATATAAAGATTTTTTGCCACGCTTTCTCGAAATCGCCCATATATGTTCGAAGGTACCAATCAAAAACAATTTTCATATGTATTTTTAATGAAGCAAGCAAGTCGTCCTTGCCGATCTATAAATTACTATACAATTACTTAAATTCTCCATACAAGTCTCAGCAGCGAACGCATGCTGTCTCCCTCACTCCTACCACGCAATGTCGCATTGGTATTTCAGTACAAATTTTAAATTGATATTTCTCCCACATTTATTGCCCGATTTCGACGAAGTTTGGTCAGCTAATACCTCTTGGCCATACTAATATGTGTGCTAAAAAGCTCGACATCCCACTACCTATAAAGGCTTTGTGCCATATATGTTCAAAGCTACCATATGATATAATGCATAAAATCATATGACTCCGAGATGTGTACTTGATTGTCAAAATACCATAATAATACACCATGCTCGACATCCCATCATCACATATAAAGATTTTTTGCCACGCTTTCTCGAAATCGCCCAAATATGTTCGAAGGTACCAATCAAAAACAATTTTCATATGTATTTTTAATGAAGCAAGCAAGTCGTCCTTGCCGATCCATAAATTACTATACAATTACTTAAATTCTCCATACAAGTCTCAGCAGCGAACGCATGCTGTCTCCCTCACTCCTACCACGCAATGTCGCATTGGTATTTCAGTACAAATTTTAAATTGATATTTCTCCCACATTTATTGCCCGATTTCGACGAAGTTTGGTCAGCTAATACCTCTTGGCCATACTAATATGTGTGCTAAAAAGCTCGACATCCCACTACCTATAAAGGCTTTGTGCCATACTTTCTCAAAATCGCCCATATATGTTCAAAGCTACCATATTATATAATGCATAAAATCATATGACTCCGAGATGCGTACTTGATTGTCAAAATACCATAATAATTCACCATGCTCGACATCACATCATCACATATAAAGATTTTTTGCCACGCTTTCTCGAAATCGCCCATATATGTTCGAAGGTACCAATCAAAAACAATTTTCATATGTATTTTTAATGAAGCAAGCAAGTCGTCCTTGCCGATCTATAAATTACTATACAATTACTTAAATTCTCCATACAAGTCTCAGCAGCGAACGCATGCTGTCTCCCTCACTCCTACCACGCAATGTCGCATTGGTATTTCAGTACAAATTTTAAATTGATATTTCTCCCACATTTATTGCCCGATTTCGACGAAATTTGGTCAGCTAATACCTCTTGGCCATACTAATATGTGTGCTAAAAAGCTCGACATCCCACTACCTATAAAGGCTTTGTGCCATACTTTCTCAAAATCGCCCATATATGTTCAAAGCTACCATATGATATAATGCATAAAATCATATGACTCCGAGATGCGTACTTGATTGTCAAAATACCATAATAATTCACCATGCTCGACATCACATCATCACATATAAAGATTTTTTGCCACGCTTTCTCGAAATCGCCCATATATGTTCGAAGGTACCAATCAAAAACAATTTTCATATGTATTTTTAATGAAGCAAGCAAGTCGTCCTTGCCGATCTATAAATTACTATACAATTACTTAAATTCTCCATACAAGTCTCAGCAGCGAACGCATGCTGTCTCCCTCACTCCTACCACGCAATGTCGCATTGGTATTTCAGTACAAATTTTAAATTGATATTTCTCCCACATTTATTGCCCGATTTCGACGAAGTTTGGTCAGCTAATACCTCTTGGCCATACTAATATGTGTGCTAAAAAGCTCGACATCCCACTACCTATAAAGGCTTTGTGCCATAAAACCATATGTTCAAAGCTACCATATGATATAATGCATAAAATCATATGACTCCGAGATGTGTACTTGATTGTCAAAATACCATAATAATACACCATGCTCGACATCCCATCATCACATATAAAGATTTTTTGCCACGCTTTCTCGAAATCGCCCAAATATGTTCGAAGGTACCAATCAAAAACAATTTTCATATGTATTTTTAATGAAGCAAGCAAGTCGTCCTTGCCGATCCATAAATTACTATACAATTACTAAAATTCTCCATACAAGTTTCAGCAGCGAACGCATGCTGTCTCCCTCACTCCTGTAGCATGTTCATGTAATAATAACATATTAATAATATGACAAATATATTGTATCAGTTAGTTGCAATATCTATATACAAAACATGCGAGTGTATTTGCCTCTTCAGTAACATGACCACCCATGAGAGCATGGTGCTGGATAATTGCTGTATCGGCAAATATAACACGCGCGGCCCTTCTGGCCCAGCATGCAATATGATACATCCCCACTCTTCCGCTGCGGCGGTATTTTCATATAGACACATTCCCATACATATTCTTATGTAAACATTTATACATAAGAATATGTATACATAAGCATACCGCGCCTCTGCCTGCATTGCTAGCAGCGCAGCTACGCGGTCTTAGCTTTAAGCAACCTTTGTATCATTATTAAGAATCATTCTTAAGACAGAGCTCAACAAGAAATATACATAAAACATCGTTCAACAATTAAATAAAGATAATAATAAAACTACAAAGAACCCTGCGTTATAATTTCCTTACATGGCGACCGTGACAGGACCTGGATCCTAAGACGAAAGGACCAGGATCCGAAGGTCACAAAAATAATAAAATAAACTTAAAGAAAAAAAAAAAAAAAAAAAAAAAAAATTTTTTTTTCTTACACGAAAAGAAAAAAAACAGTGAAAAGAGAAAATATGAGCGCAAAATATTAACAAAAGAAAATACTAACACTCAACAAGTGAGGAAATTCCTGCTAATATTGCCGATTGGATTTAAAATTTTCGTCAACCCGTAAAAAAAAAAAAAAAAATATAATAAAAAACAACGGCCGAAGAAGAAAAAAAAAAAAAACACAAAAGATGTTCCCTTGTGACTATGCAAATATTATCCAATAATACAAGAAGAGAAACAAACAACAATGATATAAAACACAAGAGGAAAAACTTTCAAGTCGACAATACAAAACTAAGCAACAAAAAGATGAAAAGTGCGGCGGCTGCCTATGGAAACAAATAAAACTTTGAGGGACTTGATTTCACATTGCGCCCAAGTGTGGTAGGCAATCCGCCTACTACACCTACGTTGGAATAACAACTGAAACAAAAGTAAAAAGGATGAGAAGTCTCCCCAAAACTACTGTGAGGGACATTAACGAAGAAGCCTGTGCAGCCAGCACCGGCAACGGGAACGAGTGGACCGGCAGCGCTACAAAGAGCGCCCAACAATAATACTAAATAATATAACTATGCGCTGCGTCGCAAATTTTTTTTTCTATTGCACTACGATGCATATTTTTTCATGTAAATTTAAAAAACCTTTGTGAAATTGCGCGGCATTAAAGCTGCACAATTAGAGTGTGGCCTAAAAACCACACGCAAAAATAGGCAGGATAGATATATATATGTAAAAAAAAAAAAATATAAATATATAAAATATTCTTTCAAAAAAAAAAAACCCCCTTTAAAGAAAAACCAAAATAAAGTTAAATAAAAGGAGAAAAGTAAGATGTAAAACCCTCTATGTTTAAGTAAAAAAAAAAAAAAAAAACAAGAAAAATCATTGAAAAAAAAATTATATAAAAAAAAAAAAAAATTTTTAATTAACAAATAACAACAAATAAGTTCACATATAAGACCTATTTGAAATGAGTATCTGAAATAAATATCTAAAATTAAAAAAAAAAAAATAAATAAAATATTTAAATTTGAATGTTTGATAACAAAATTAACAAGTTTGATGATAATATATATATGAATTGATTAACATGACAATATTAGACAATTATTTCTAGAAAGATAGTAAATAGGAATACTGACAGTGTAGCAGATTTAGTTGAGGTCAGTTACAATTTAGAATTTAGTTTGTTCGCGTATATTCGAGATCGTCGAAAATGAGTAATTTAACAAGAGTTGTCTTTGATATGTCCACCGATGGCGAACTCCTCGGTAGGATCAACATGGAGCGGCGCTCTGACGTCGTTCCCAAAACTGACGAAAATTTCCGTGCCTTGTGCACCGGCGAGAAGGGCTTTGGCTACAAGGGCTCCATTTTCCATCGCGTTATCCCAAACTTCGTATGCCAAGGCGGTAACTTCACCAACCACAATGGCACTGGCGGCAAGTCCATCTACGGAAACAAGTTCCAAGATGAGAACTTCCAGCTACAGAATACCGAATCAGGTATTCTGTCGATTGCTTAGGAGACTGGCTGAGACTACTCCCATTCCCTCCCATCTCCTTATCCTCCTGCCCAACAAAACCTTCTCCTACTATGCCGTCAACTATAATACTATTACAACTAAAAGAAGAATTTCTTCTCCATCAACCTCCAAAAACAAGCAACTATACAAGATTTTGAAATTTTTTTTTTTTGCATTCGGGAAAGAAAAACAAGCATTATATTATATTTAAATAAATATTATATTTAATTATGAGAAGCAAAAACATTGAAACAAAAAAAAAAACACGAAAGAAAGAAAACCTAATTTCTATACACATCTGCTAACAAACACACAATGACCACTTTCCACCACATACTTAATAAACTCCAAATTAAAACTCAAACCGAAACACGAAATCAAATATATATAGATAAATTTCATTTTTTTAAATAAATTTAAATAATTGATGAAAAGTAATAAACAGAAATCAAAGTAAATGAAACAATTTAATAAGCGCAAAGAAAAAAAAAAAATAAAAAGTAAGGAAAATGCATGAAAAGTAAAACAATTTAACAAAAAAAAAAATGAAGTAACAAAAGGAAAAGAAAAATTACAGGACTTACAAAATATACCAACATCTAACAAAATTCTGAGAGTCACTACCAGAAAACAAAGTAAACAGTTAAATTCCTGCGCGGGAAAATAAAAAATAATATAGAAGAGTTGCAAAAGCAATCTCTTAATGCTTCTAAGCCCAACGTCATTGTAAATGACGAAATATGAAAAGTAGTGACCTTGCGAGTAACTAATTCCTTATGACATTCAAGCATGGCAAGGAAGTTATAGCAAGAATTGACATTTGCGATATGTATACCAATGAAATTCTCGACTTAGGTCAATTTTTTCAAAGGCTCGATAAAGAAGCCGGTATACTCAATATCAGTAAAGTCAAAGTGGCACCGAGCGAAAAGATCTTTGAAACCATTTCAATAGAATCTTTTAAAAATATGGGCATTAAAATTATAGAATTTTTAAGAGTAGCGCTACTCAAGCCGGTGACCCTATTATCGAATAACGATAAAGAGAAAGAAGCAATACTGTTTACGATCAAAAATCAAAAGTAATTAAACATACTAAGACACCGTTGATTATAACTGAAACGCCACAAGTGGCTTTCGACAGGGTAATAGTGGACACGATCGGTCCACTCCCCAAAAACGAAAACGGTAATGAATACGCAGTAACATTAATCTGCGATTTAACAAAATACCTTGTTAATGACAAAAGTGCGAAAACAATAGCGAAAGCTATATTTGAAGATTTCATTCTGCGGTACGGTCCAATGAAGACGTTCATTACGGACATGGGAACAGAATACAGAAACTCAATAGTTGAAGATTTATGCAAAAACTTGCAAATTAAAAAACTAACTTCAACCGCACACCATCACCAGACTGAACACAAAATAAAGAATAAAGAAATAAACGATAGGGAAATAAAAAAAAATATAGAATTAAAAATAGGAGATAAAGTTTTACTAAGTAATGATAAGGGTCATAAGTTAGAAACTAAGTATTTAGGCCCATATATTATAGAAGAGATAAAAGATAAGGATAATATTTTAATTAAAAATTTAAAAAAAAAAAAAAAAAAAAAAAAAAAAAAAAACAGTTAGTGCATAAAGTAGGTTAAAGATTTTAATCAATTAATACATATATATATATAAAAAAAAAAAAAAAAAGAAATTTAATACAAAAAAAAAAAAAACTTTATTTTCACTACATTGAATGACAATATACATATATACAAAAATACCTTTAACCGAATATATCATCAAACAAATAGTCAAACATTCAAGCGAAAAAAAAAATATACATATACACAAAAATAAATTTCAATACAATAAAAATTAGAAAATAACTTCACATAGTTACGTTATTTTTCTAAAGAGGGGGGATGTAGCATGTTCATGTAATAATAACATATTAATAATATGACAAATATATTGTATCAGTTAGTTACAATATCTATATACAAAACATGCGAGTGTATTTGCCTCTTCAGTAACATGACCACCCATGAGAGCATGGTGCTGGACAATTGCTGTATCGGCAAATATAACACGCGCGGCCCTTCTGGCCCAGCATGCAATATGATACATCCCCACTCTTCCGCTGCGGCGGTATTTTCATATAGACATATTCCCATACATATTCTTATGTAAACATTTATACATAAGAATATGTATACATAAGCATACCGCGCCTCTGCCTGCATTGCTAGCAGCGCAGCTACGCGGTCTTAGCTTTAAGCAACCTTTGTATCAGAATTAAGAATCATTCTTAAGACAGAGCTCAACAAGAAATATACATAAAACATCGTTCAACAATTAAATAAAGATAATAATAAAACTACAAAAGAACCCTGCGTTATAATTTCCTTACACTCCTATCACGCAATGTCGCATTGGTATTTCAGTACAAATTTTAAATTGATATTTCTCCCACATTTATTGCCCGATTTCGACGAAGTTTGGTCAGCTAATACCTCTTGGCCATACTAATATGTGTGCTAAAAAGCTCGACATCCCACTACCTATAAAGGCTTTGTGCCATACTTTTTCAAAATCGCCCATATATGTTCAAAGCTACCATATTATATAATGCATAAAATCATATGACTCCGAGATGCGTACTTGATTGTCAAAATACCATAATAATTCACCATGCTCGACATCACATCATCACATATAAAGATTTTTTGCCACGCTTTCTCGAAATCGCCCATATATGTTCGAAGGTACCAATCAAAAACAATTTTCATATGTATTTTTAATGAAGCAAGCAAGTCGTCCTTGCCGATCTATAAATTACTATACAATTACTTAAATTCTCCATACAAGTCTCAGCAGCGAACGCATGCTGTCTCCCTCACTCCTACCACGCAATGTCGCATTGGTATTTCAGTACAAATTTTAAATTGATATTTCTCCCACATTTATTGCCCGATTTCGACGAAGTTTGGTCAGCTAATACCTCTTGGCCATACTAATATGTGTGCTAAAAAAGCTCGACATCCCACTACCTATAAAGGCTTTGTGCCATACTTTCTCAAAATCGCCCATATATGTTCAAAGCTACCATATGATATAATGCATAAAATCATATGACTCCGAGATGCGTACTTGATTGTCAAAATACCATAATAATTCACCATGCTCGACATCACATCATCACATATAAAGATTTTTTGCCACGCTTTCTCGAAATCGCCCATATATGTTCGAAGGTACCAATCAAAAACAATTTTCATATGTATTTTTAATGAAGCAAGCAAGTCGTCCTTGCCGATCTATAAATTACTATACAATTACTTAAATTCTCCATACAAGTCTCAGCAGCGAACGCATGCTGTCTCCCTCACTCCTACCACGCAATGTCGCATTGGTATTTCAGTACAAATTTAAAATTGATATTTCTCCCACATTCATTGCCCGATTTCGACGAAGTTTGGTCAGCTAATACCTCTTGGCCATACTAATATGTGTGCTAAAAAGCTCGACATCCCACTACCTATAAAGGCTTTGTGCCATACTTTCTCAAAATCGCCCATATATGTTCAAAGCTACCATATGATATAATGCATAAAATCATATGACTCCGAGATGTGTACTTGATTGTCAAAATACCATAATAATACACCATGCTCGACATCCCATCATCACATATAAAGATTTTTTGCCACGCTTTCTCGAAATCGCCCAAATATGTTCGAAGGTACCAATCAAAAACAATTTTCATATGTATTTTTAATGAAGCAAGCAAGTCGTCCTTGCCGATCCATAAATTACTATACAATTACTTAAATTCTCCATACAAGTCTCAGCAGCGAACGCATGCTGTCTCCCTCACTCCTACCACGCAATGTCGCATTGGTATTTCAGTACAAATTTTAAATTGATATTTCTCCCACATTTATTGCCCGATTTCGACGAAATTTGGTGAGCTAATACCTCTTTGCCATACTAATACGTGTGCTAAATAAGAATGCGATATCTTTAATACAACTTCAGTTATTTGTTTTTCCAAATTGAAGGAGTGGAAGTGAGAGACATGTCTCAATCGACTGGGAGACATATCTCAATCGACTCGGCTGTTGATGCTGATCAAGTATATATATACTTTATGGGGTCGGAAATGCTTCCTTCTCGGCATTACATACAATTTAGCGACTTTTATATACCCTTTTAACCAATGGGTACAGGGTAAAAAATTACCTTAAGCCTTCATAATAATAATTAAATAAATAGATATTCCCGATATATAATGTATAAAATCATATGACTTTGGGAAATGTATTCAATTTTTATATAATATACCATGCTCGACATCCCACTACCTATAAAGGCTTTGTGCCATACTTTCTCAAAATCGCCCATATATGTTCAAAGCTACCATATGATATAATGCATAAAATCATATGACTCCGAGATGCGTACTTGATTGTCAAAATACCATAATAATTCACCATGCTCGACATCACATCATCACATATAAAGATTTTTTGCCACGCTTTCTCGAAATCGCCCATATATGTTCGAAGGTACCAATCAAAAACAATTTTCATATGTATTTTTAATGAAGCAAGCAAGTCGTCCTTGCCGATCTATAAATTACTATACAATTACTTAAATTCTCCATACAAGTCTCAGCAGCGAACGCATGCTGTCTCCCTCACTCCTACCACGCAATGTCGCATTGGTATTTCAGTACAAATTTTAAATTGATATTTCTCCCACATTTATTGCCCGATTTCGACGAAGTTTGGTCAGCTAATACCTCTTGGCCATACTAATATGTGTGCTAAAAAGCTCGACATCCCACTACCTATAAAGGCTTTGTGCCATACTTTCTCAAAATCGCCCAATTTAAAGCTATATGTTCAAAGCTACCATATGATATAATGCATAAAATCATATGACTCCGAGATGTGTACTTGATTGTCAAAATACCATAATAATACACCATGCTCGACATCCCATCATCACATATAAAGATTTTTTGCCACGCTTTCTCGAAATCGCCCAAATATGTTCGAAGGTACCAATCAAAAACAATTTTCATATGTATTTTTAATGAAGCAAGCAAGTCGTCCTTGTCGATCCATAAATTACTATACAATTACTTAAATTCTCCATACAAGTCTCAGCAGCGAACGCATGCTGTCTCCCTCACTCCTACCACGCAATGTCGCATTGGTATTTCAGTACAAATTTTAAATTGATATTTCTCCCACATTTATTGCCCGATTTCGACGAAGTTTGGTCAGCTAATACCTCTTGGCCATACTAATATGTGTGCTAAAAAGCTCGACATCCCACTACCTATAAAGGCTTTGTGCCATACTTTCTCAAAATCGCCCATATATGTTCAAAGCTACCATATTATATAATGCATAAAATCATATGACTCCGAGATGCGTACTTGATTGTCAAAATACCATAATAATTCACCATGCTCGACATCACATCATCACATATAAAGATTTTTTGCCACGCTTTCTCGAAATCGCCCAAATATGTTCGAAGGTACCAATCAAAAACAATTTTCATATGTATTTTTAATGAAGCAAGCAAGTCGTCCTTGGCGATCTATAAATTACTATACAATTACTTAAATTCTCCATACAAGTCTCAGCAGCGAACGCATGCTGTCTCCCTCACTCCTACCACGCAATGTCGCATTGGTATTTCAGTACAAATTTTAAATTGATATTTCTCCCACATTTATTGCCCGATTTCGACGAAATTTGGTCAGCTAATACCTCTTGGCCATACTAATATGTGTGCTAAAAAGCTCGACATCCCACTACCTATAAAGGCTTTGTGCCATACTTTCTCAAAATCGCCCATATATGTTCAAAGCTACCATATGATATAATGCATAAAATCATATGACTCCGAGATGTGTACTTGATTGTCAAAATACCATAATAATACACCATGCTCGACATCCCATCATCACATATAAAGATTTTTTGCCACGCTTTCTCGAAATCGCCCATATATGTTCGAAGGTACCAATCAAAAACAATTTTCATATGTATTTTTAATGAAGCAAGCAAGCCGTCCTTGCCGATCCATAAATTACTATACAATTACTTAAGTTCTCCATACAAGTCTCAGCAGCGAACGCATGCTGTCTCCCTCACTCCTACCACGCAATGTCGCATTGGTATTTCAGTACAAATTTTAAATTGATATTTCTCCCACATTTATTGCCCGATTTCAACGAAATTTGGTCAGCTAATACCTCTTGGCCATACTAATATGTGTGCTAAATAAGAATGCGATATCTTTAATACAACTTCAGTTATTTGTTTTTCCAAATTGAAGGAGTGGAAGTGAGAGACATGTCTCAATCGACTGGGAGACATATCTCAATCGACTCGGCTGTTGATGCTGATCAAGTATATATATACTTTATGGGGTCGGAAATGCTTCCTTCTCGGCATTACATACAATTTAGCGACTTTTATATACCCTTTTAACCAATGGGTACAGGGTAAAAAATTACCTTAAGCCTTCATAATAATAATTAAATAAATAGATATTCCCGATATATAATGTATAAAATCATATGACTTTGGGAAATGTATTCAATTTTTATATAATATACCATGCTCGACATCCCACTACCTATAAAGGCTTTGTGCCATACTTTCTCAAAATCGCCCATATATGTTCAAAGCTACCATATGATATAATGCATAAAATCATATGACTCCGAGATGCGTACTTGATTGTCAAAATACCATAATAATTCACCATGCTCGACATCACATCATCACATATAAAGATTTTTTTGCCACGCTTTCTCGAAATCGCCCATATATGTTCGAAGGTACCAATCAAAAACAATTTTCATATGTATTTTTAATGAAGCAAGCAAGTCGTCCTTGCCGATCTATAAATTACTATACAATTACTTAAATTCTCCATACAAGTCTCAGCAGCGAACGCATGCTGTCTCCCTCACTCCTACCACGCAATGTCGCATTGGTATTTCAGTACAAATTTTAAATTGATATTTCTCCCACATTTATTGCCCGATTTCGACGAAGTTTGGTCAGCTAATACCTCTTGGCCATACTAATATGTGTGCTAAAAAGCTCGACATCCCACTACCTATAAAGGCTTTGTGCCATACTTTCTCAAAATCGCCCATATATGTTCAAAGCTACCATATGATATAATGCATAAAATCATATGACTCCGAGATGTGTACTTGATTGTCAAAATACCATAATAATACACCATGCTCGACATCCCATCATCACATATAAAGATTTTTTGCCACGCTTTCTCGAAATCGCCCAAATATGTTCGAAGGTACCAATCAAAAACAATTTTCATATGTATTTTTAATGAAGCAAGCAAGTCGTCCTTGTCGATCCATAAATTACTATACAATTACTTAAATTCTCCATACAAGTCTCAGCAGCGAACGCATGCTGTCTCCCCTCACTCCTACCACGCAATGTCGCATTGGTATTTCAGTACAAATTTTAAATTGATATTTCTCCCACATTTATTGCCCGATTTCGACGAAGTTTGGTCAGCTAATACCTCTTGGCCATACTAATATGTGTGCTAAAAAGCTCGACATCCCACTACCTATAAAGGCTTTGTGCCATACTTTCTCAAAATCGCCCATATATGTTCAAAGCTACCATATGATATAATGCATAAAATCATATGACTCCGAGATGCGTACTTGATTGTCAAAATACCATAATAATTCACCATGCTCGACATCACATCATCACATATAAAGATTTTTTGCCACGCTTTCTCAAAATCGCCCATATATGTTCGAAGGTACCAATCAAAAACAATTTTCATATGTATTTTTAATGAAGCAAGCAAGTCGTCCTTGCCGATCTATAAATTACTATACAATTACTTAAGTTCTCCATACAAGTCTCAGCAGCGAACGCATGCTGTCTCCCTCACTCCTACCACGCAATGTCGCATTGGTATTTCAGTACAAATTTTAAATTGATATTTCTCCCACATTTATTGCCCGATTTCAACGAAATTTGGTCAGCTAATACCTCTTGGCCATACTAATATGTGTGCTAAATAAGAATGCGATATCTTTAATACAACTTCAGTTATTTGTTTTTCCAAATTGAAGGAGTGGAAGTGAGAGACATGTCTCAATCGACTGGGAGACATATCTCAATCGACTCGGCTGTTGATGCTGATCAAGTATATATATACTTTATGGGGTCGGAAATGCTTCCTTCTCGGCATTACATACAATTTAGCGACTTTTATATACCCTTTTAACCAATGGGTACAGGGTAAAAAAATTACCTTAAGGCTTCATAATAATAATTAAATAAATAGATATTCCCGATATATAATGTATAAAATCATATGACTTTGGGAAATGTATTCAATTTTTATATAATATACCATGCTCGACATCCCACTACCTATAAAGGCTTTGTGCCATACTTTCTCAAAATCGCCCATATATGTTCAAAGCTACCATATGATATAATGCATAAAATCATATGACTCCGAGATGCGTACTTGATTGTCAAAATACCATAATAATTCACCATGCTCGACATCACATCATCACATATAAAGATTTTTTTGCCACGCTTTCTCGAAATCGCCCATATATGTTCGAAGGTACCAATCAAAAACAATTTTCATATGTATTTTTAATGAAGCAAGCAAGTCGTCCTTGCCGATCTATAAATTACTATACAATTACTTAAATTCTCCATACAAGTCTCAGCAGCGAACGCATGCTGTCTCCCTCACTCCTACCACGCAATGTCGCATTGGTATTTCAGTACAAATTTTAAATTGATATTTCTCCCACATTTATTGCCCGATTTCGACGAAATTTGGTCAGCTAATACCTCTTGGCCATACTAATATGTGTGCTAAAAAGCTCGACATCCCACTACCTATAAAGGCTTTGTGCCATACTTTCTCAAAATCGCCCATATATGTTCAAAGCTACCATATGATATAATGCATAAAATCATATGACTCCGAGATGTGTACTTGATTGTCAAAATACCATAATAATACACCATGCTCGACATCCCATCATCACATATAAAGATTTTTTGCCACGCTTTCTCGAAATCGCCCAAATATGTTCGAAGGTACCAATCAAAAACAATTTTCATATGTATTTTTAATGAAGCAAGCAAGTCGTCCTTGTCGATCCATAAATTACTATACAATTACTTAAATTCTCCATACAAGTCTCAGCAGCGAACGCATGCTGTCTCCCTCACTCCTACCACGCAATGTCGCATTGGTATTTCAGTACAAATTTTAAATTGATATTTCTCCCACATTTATTGCCCGATTTCGACGAAATTTGGTCAGCTAATACCTCTTGGCCATACTAATATGTGTGCTAAATAAGAATGCGATATCTTTAATACAACTTCAGTTATTTGTTTTTCCAAATTGAAGGAGTGGAAGTGAGAGACATGTCTCAATCGACTGGGAGACATATCTCAATCGACTCGGCTGTTGATGCTGATCAAGTATATATATACTTTATGGGGTCGGAAATGCTTCCTTCTCGGCATTACATACAATTTAGCGACTTTTATATACCCTTTTAACCAATGGGTACAGGGTAAAAAATTACCTTAAGCCTTCATAATAATAATTAAATAAATAGATATTCCCGATATATAATGTATAAAATCATATGACTTTGGGAAATGTATTCAATTTTTTATATAATATACCATGCTCGACATCCCACTACCTATAAAGGCTTTGTGCCATACTTTCTCAAAATCGCCCATATATGTTCAAAGCTACCATATGATATAATGCATAAAATCATATGACTCCGAGATGCGTACTTGATTGTCAAAATACCATAATAATTCACCATGCTCGACATCACATCATCACATATAAAGATTTTTTGCCACGCTTTCTCGAAATCGCCCATATATGTTCGAAGGTACCAATCAAAAACAATTTTCATATGTATTTTTAATGAAGCAAGCAAGTCGTCCTTGCCGATCTATAAATTACTATACAATTACTTAAATTCTCCATACAAGTCTCAGCAGCGAACGCATGCTGTCTCCCTCACTCCTACCACGCAATGTCGCATTGGTATTTCAGTACAAATTTTAAATTGATATTTCTCCCACATTTATTGCCCGATTTCGACGAAGTTTGGTCAGCTAATACCTCTTGGCCATACTAATATGTGTGCTAAAAAAGCTCGACATCCCACTACCTATAAAGGCTTTGTGCCATACTTTCTCAAAATCGCCCATATATGTTCAAAGCTACCATATGATATAATGCATAAAATCATATGACTCCGAGATGTGTACTTGATTGTCAAAATACCATAATAATACACCATGCTCGACATCCCATCATCACATATAAAGATTTTTTGCCACGCTTTCTCGAAATCGCCCAAATATGTTCGAAGGTACCAATCAAAAACAATTTTCATATGTATTTTTAATGAAGCAAGCAAGTCGTCCTTGCCGATCCATAAATTACTATACAATTACTTAAATTCTCCATACAAGTCTCAGCAGCGAACGCATGCTGTCTCCCTCACTCCTACCACGCAATGTCGCATTGGTATTTCAGTACAAATTTTAAATTGATATTTCTCCCACATTTATTGCCCGATTTCGACGAAGTTTGGTCAGCTAATACCTCTTGGCCATACTAATATGTGTGCTAAAAAGCTCGACATCCCACTACCTATAAAGGCTTTGTGCCATACTTTCTCAAAATCGCCCATATATGTTCAAAGCTACCATATGATATAATGCATAAAATCATATGACTCCGAGATGCGTACTTGATTGTCAAAATACCATAATAATTCACCATGCTCGACATCACATCATCACATATAAAGATTTTTTGCCACGCTTTCTCGAAATCGCCCATATATGTTCGAAGGTACCAATCAAAAACAATTTTCATATGTATTTTTAATGAAGCAAGCAAGTCGTCCTTGCCGATCTATAAATTACTATACAATTACTTAAATTCTCCATACAAGTCTCAGCAGCGAACGCATGCTGTCTCCCTCACTCCTACCACGCAATGTCGCATTGGTATTTCAGTACAAATTTTAAATTGATATTTCTCCCACATTTATTGCCCGATTTCGACGAAATTTGGTCAGCTAATACCTCTTGGCCATACTAATATGTGTGCTAAAAAGCTCGACATCCCACTACCTATAAAGGCTTTGTGCCATACTTTCTCAAAATCGCCCATATATGTTCAAAGCTACCATATGATATAATGCATAAAATCATATGACTCCGAGATGTGTACTTGATTGTCAAAATACCATAATAATACACCATGCTCGACATCCCATCATCACATATAAAGATTTTTTGCCACGCTTTCTCGAAATCGCCCAAATATGTTCGAAGGTACCAATCAAAAACAATTTTCATATGTATTTTTAATGAAGCAAGCAAGTCGTCCTTGCCGATCCATAAATTACTATACAATTACTTAAATTCTCCATACAAGTCTCAGCAGCGAACGCATGCTGTCTCCCTCACTCCTACCACGCAATGTCGCATTGGTATTTCAGTACAAATTTTAAATTGATATTTCTCCCACATTTATTGCCCGATTTCGACGAAATTTGGTCAGCTAATACCTCTTGGCCATACTAATATGTGTGCTAAATAAGAATGCGATATCTTTAATACAACTTCAGTTATTTGTTTTTCCAAATTGAAGGAGTGGAAGTGAGAGACATGTCTCAATCGACTGGGAGACATATCTCAATCGACTCGGCTGTTGATGCTGATCAAGTATATATATACTTTATGGGGTCGGAAATGCTTCCTTCTCGGCATTACATACAATTTAGCGACTTTTATATACCCTTTTAACCAATGGGTACAGGGTAAAAAATTACCTTAAGGCTTCATAATAATAATTAAATAAATAGATATTCCCGATATATAATGGATAAAATCATATGACTTTGGGAAATGTATTCAATTTTTATATAATATACCATGCTCGACATCCCACTACCTATAAAGGCTTTGTGCCATACTTTCTCAAAATCGCCCATATATGTTCAAAGCTACCATATGATATAATGCATAAAATCATATGACTCCGAGATGCGTACTTGATTGTCAAAATACCATAATAATTCACCATGCTCGACATCACATCATCACATATAAAGATTTTTTGCCACGCTTTCTCGAAATCGCCCATATATGTTCGAAGGTACCAATCAAAAACAATTTTCATATGTATTTTTAATGAAGCAAGCAAGTCGTCCTTGCCGATCTATAAATTACTATACAATTACTTAAATTCTCCATACAAGTCTCAGCAGCGAACGCATGCTGTCTCCCTCACTCCTACCACGCAATGTCGCATTGGTATTTCAGTACAAATTTTAAATTGATATTTCTCCCACATTTATTGCCCGATTTCGACGAAATTTGGTCAGCTAATACCTCTTGGCCATACTAATATGTGTGCTAAAAAGCTCGACATCCCACTACCTATAAAGGCTTTGTGCCATACTTTCTCAAAATCGCCCATATATGTTCAAAGCTACCATATGATATAATGCATAAAATCATATGACTCCGAGATGTGTACTTGATTGTCAAAATACCATAATAATACACCATGCTCGACATCCCATCATCACATATAAAGATTTTTTGCCACGCTTTCTCGAAATCGCCCAAATATGTTCGAAGGTACCAATCAAAAACAATTTTCATATGTATTTTTAATGAAGCAAGCAAGTCGTCCTTGCCGATCCATAAATTACTATACAATTACTTAAATTCTCCATACAAGTCTCAGCAGCGAACGCATGCTGTCTCCCTCACTCCTACCACGCAATGTCGCATTGGTATTTCAGTACAAATTTTAAATTGATATTTCTCCCACATTTATTGCCCGATTTCGACGAAGTTTGGTCAGCTAATACCTCTTGGCCATACTAATATGTGTGCTAAAAAGCTCGACATCCCACTACCTATAAAGGCTTTGTGCCATACTTTCTCAAAATCGCCCATATATGTTCAAAGCTACCATATGATATAATGCATAAAATCATATGACTCCGAGATGCGTACTTGATTGTCAAAATACCATAATAATTCACCATGCTCGACATCACATCATCACATATAAAGATTTTTTGCCACGCTTTCTCGAAATCGCCCATATATGTTCGAAGGTACCAATCAAAAACAATTTTCATATGTATTTTTAATGAAGCAAGCAAGTCGTCCTTGCCGATCTATAAATTACTATACAATTACTTAAATTCTCCATACAAGTCTCAGCAGCGAACGCATGCTGTCTCCCTCACTCCTACCACGCAATGTCGCATTGGTATTTCAGTACAAATTTTAAATTGATATTTCTCCCACATTTATTGCCCGATTTCGACGAAATTTGGTCAGCTAATACCTCTTGGCCATACTAATATGTGTGCTAAAAAGCTCGACATCCCACTACCTATAAAGGCTTTGTGCCATACTTTCTCAAAATCGCCCATATATGTTCAAAGCTACCATATGATATAATGCATAAAATCATATGACTCCGAGATGTGTACTTGATTGTCAAAATACCATAATAATACACCATGCTCGACATCCCATCATCACATATAAAGATTTTTGCCACGCTTTCTCGAAATCGCCCAAATATGTTCGAAGGTACCAATCAAAAACAATTTTCATATGTATTTTTAATGAAGCAAGCAAGTCGTCCTTGCCGATCCATAAATTACTATACAATTACTTAAATTCTCCATACAAGTCTCAGCAGCGAACGCATGCTGTCTCCCTCACTCCTACCACGCAATGTCGCATTGGTATTTCAGTACAAATTTTAAATTGATATTTCTCCCACATTTATTGCCCGATTTCGACGAAATTTGGTCAGCTAATACCTCTTGGCCATACTAATATGTGTGCTAAATAAGAATGCGATATCTTTAATACAACTTCAGTTATTTGTTTTTCCAAATTGAAGGAGTGGAAGTGAGAGACATGTCTCAATCGACTGGGAGACATATCTCAATCGACTCGGCTGTTGATGCTGATCAAGTATATATATACTTTATGGGGTCGGAAATGCTTCCTTCTCGGCATTACATACAATTTAGCGACTTTTATATACCCTTTTAACCAATGGGTACAGGGTAAAAAATTACCTTAAGGCTTCATAATAATAATTAAATAAATAGATATTCCCGATATATAATGGATAAAATCATATGACTTTGGGAAATGTATTCAATTTTTATAATAATATACCATGCTCGACATCCCACTACCTATAAAGGCTTTGTGCCATACTTTCTCAAAATCGCCCATATATGTTCAAAGCTACCATATGATATAATGCATAAAATCATATGACTCCGAGATGCGTACTTGATTGTCAAAATACCATAATAATTCACCATGCTCGACATCACATCATCACATATAAAGATTTTTTGCCACGCTTTCTCGAAATCGCCCATATATGTTCGAAGGTACCAATCAAAAACAATTTTCATATGTATTTTTAATGAAGCAAGCAAGTCGTCCTTGCCGATCTATAAATTACTATACAATTACTTAAATTCTCCATACAAGTCTCAGCAGCGAACGCATGCTGTCTCCCTCACTCCTACCACGCAATGTCGCATTGGTATTTCAGTACAAATTTTAAATTGATATTTCTCCCACATTTATTGCCCGATTTCGACGAAGTTTGGTCAGCTAATACCTCTTGGCCATACTAATATGTGTGCTAAAAAGCTCGACATCCCACTACCTATAAAGGCTTTGTGCCATACTTTCTCAAAATCGCCCATATATGTTCAAAGCTACCATATGATATAATGCATAAAATCATATGACTCCGAGATGCGTACTTGATTGTCAAAATACCATAATAATTCACCATGCTCGACATCACATCATCACATATAAAGATTTTTGCCACGCTTTCTCGAAATCGCCCAAATATGTTCGAAGGTACCAATCAAAAACAATTTTCATATGTATTTTTAATGAAGCAAGCAAGTCGTCCTTGCCGATCCATAAATTACTATACAATTACTTAAATTCTCCATACAAGTCTCAGCAGCGAACGCATGCTGTCTCCCTCACTCCTACCACGCAATGTCGCATTGGTATTTCAGTACAAATTTTAAATTGATATTTCTCCCACATTTATTGCCCGATTTCGACGAAGTTTGGTCAGCTAATACCTCTTGGCCATACTAATATGTGTGCTAAAAAGCTCGACATCCCACTACCTATAAAGGCTTTGTGCCATACTTTCTCAAAATCGCCCATATATGTTCAAAGCTACCATATGATATAATGCATAAAATCATATGACTCCGAGATGCGTACTTGATTGTCAAAATACCATAATAATTCACCATGCTCGACATCACATCATCACATATAAAGATTTTTGCCACGCTTTCTCGAAATCGCCCATATATGTTCGAAGGTACCAATCAAAAACAATTTTCATATGTATTTTTAATGAAGCAAGCAAGTCGTCCTTGCCGATCTATAAATTACTATACAATTACTTAAATTCTCCATACAAGTCTCAGCAGCGAACGCATGCTGTCTCCCTCACTCCTACCACGCAATGTCGCATTGGTATTTCAGTACAAATTTTAAATTGATATTTCTCCCACATTTATTGCCCGATTTCGACGAAATTTGGTCAGCTAATACCTCTTGGCCATACTAATATGTGTGCTAAAAAGCTCGACATCCCACTACCTATAAAGGCTTTGTGCCATACTTTCTCAAAATCGCCCATATATGTTCAAAGCTACCATATGATATAATGCATAAAATCATATGACTCCGAGATGCGTACTTGATTGTCAAAATACCATAATAATTCACCATGCTCGACATCACATCATCACATATAAAGATTTTTTGCCACGCTTTCTCAAAATCGCCCATATATGTTCGAAGGTACCAATCAAAAACAATTTTCATATGTATTTTTAATGAAGCAAGCAAGTCGTCCTTGCCGATCCATAAATTACTATACAATTACTTAAATTCTCCATACAAGTCTCAGCAGCGAACGCATGCTGTCTCCCTCACTCCTACCACGCAATGTCGCATTGGTATTTCAGTACAAATTTTAAATTGATATTTCTCCCACATTTATTGCCCGATTTCGACGAAATTTGGTCAGCTAATACCTCTTGGCCATACTAATATGTGTGCTAAAAAGCTCGACATCCCACTACCTATAAAGGCTTTGTGCCATACTTTCTCAAAATCGCCCATATATGTTCAAAGCTACCATATGATATAATGCATAAAATCATATGACTCCGAGATGCGTACTTGATTGTCATATAAAGATTTTTTGCCACGCTTTCTCGAAATCGCCCATATATGTTCGAAGGTACCAATCAAAAACAATTTTCATATGTATTTTTAATGAAGCAAGCAAGTCGTCCTTGCCGATCTATAAATTACTATACAATTATTTAAATTCTCCATACAAGTCTCAGCAGCGAACGCATGCTGTCTCCCTCACTCCTACCACGCAATGTCGCATTGGTATTTCAGTACAAATTTTAAATTGATATTTCTCCCACATTTATTGCCCGATTTCGACGAAATTTGGTCAGCTAATACCTCTTGGCCATACTAATATGTGTGCCAAATAAGAACTCGACATCCCACTACCTATAAAGGCTTTGTGCGATACTTTCTCAAAATCGCCCATATATGTTCAAAGCTACCATATGATATAATGCATAAAATCATATGACTCCGAGATGCGTACTTGATTGTCATATAAAGATTTTTTGCCACGCTTTCTCGAAATCGCCCATATATGTTCGAAGGTACCAATCAAAAACAATTTTCATATGTATTTTTAATGAAGCAAGCAAGTCGTCCTTGCCGATCTATAAATTACTATACAATTATTTAAATTCTCCATACAAGTCTCAGCAGCGAACGCATGCTGTCTCCCTCACTCCTACCACGCAATGTCGCATTGGTATTTCAGTACAAATTTTAAATTGATATTTCTCCCACATTTATTGCCCGATTTCGACGAAATTTGGTCAGCTAATACCTCTTGGCCATACTAATATGTGTGCTAAATAAGTTTTTTTTTTTTTTTGAATTTTGTTTTTTTATTTTTTTTTTTTTTGGGGGGGGGTTTTTCCGGTTTTAAAAAATTTTTTTTTTTTTTTTAAAAAAAAAATTTTAATTTTTAATATTATTTAAAAATATATAAAAAATGATTAATTTTTATATAATATAATAACCAGCTCGACATCCCACTACCTATAAAGGCTTTGTGCGATACTTTCTCAAAATCGCCCATATATGTTCAAAGCTACCATATGATATAATGCATAAAATCATATGACTCCGAGATGCGTACTTGATTGTCATATAAAGATTTTTTGCCACGCTTTCTCGAAATCGCCCATATATGTTCGAAGGTACCAATCAAAAACAATTTTCATATGTATTTTTAATGAAGCAAGCAAGTCGTCCTTGCCGATCTATAAATTACTATACAATTATTTAAATTCTCCATACAAGTCTCAGCAGCGAACGCATGCTGTCTCCCTCACTCCTACCACGCAATGTCGCATTGGTATTTCAGTACAAATTTTAAATTGATATTTCTCCCACATTTATTGCCCGATTTCGACGAAATTTGGTCAGCTAATACCTCTTGGCCATACTAATATGTGTGCTAAATAAGTTTTTTTTTTTTTTTTTTTTTTTTTTTTTTAATTATTTTTTTATAAATTTTTTTATTAATTTGGTAAAATAATTTTTTTTGTTTTTTTTTTTTTTTTTTTTATATTTTTTTTTTTTTTTTTTTTGTTTTTTTTTTTTTTTTTCTTTTAATTAAATTTTTTTTTTTTTTTTTTTTTTTTTTTTTTTAAATTATTATTTTATTTTTTTTTTTTTATTTATTATTAATTAATTATTTTTCTTTTTTTTTTTTTATTAAAAATTTTTTTTTTTGGGATTTTTTTTTAATTTTTATATAATATAATATACCATCTCGACATCCCACTACCTATAAAGGCTTTGTGCCATACTTTCTCAAAATCGCCCATATATGTTCAAAGCTACCATATGATATAATGCATAAAATCATATGACTCCGAGATGCGTACTTGATTGTCAAAATACCATAATAATTCACCATGCTCGACATCACATCATCACATATAAAGATTTTTTGCCACGCTTTCTCGAAATCGCCCATATATGTTCGAAGGTACCAATCAAAAACAATTTTCATATGTATTTTTAATGAAGCAAGCAAGTCGTCCTTGCCGATCTATAAATTACTATACAATTATTTAAATTCTCCATACAAGTCTCAGCAGCGAACGCATGCTGTCTCCCTCACTCCTACCACGCAATGTCGCATTGGTATTTCAGTACAAATTTTAAATTGATATTTCTCCCACATTTATTGCCCGATTTCGACGAAATTTGGTCAGCTAATACCTCTTGGCCATACTAATATGTGTGCTAAATAAGCTCGACATCCCACTACCTATAAAGGCTTTGTGCCATACTTTCTCAAAATCGCCCATATATGTTCAAAGCTACCATATGATATAATGCATAAAATCATATGACTCCGAGATGCGTACTTGATTGTCAAAATACCATAATAATTCACCATGCTCGACATCACATCATCACATATAAAGATTTTTTGCCACGCTTTCTCGAAATCGCCCATATATGTTCGAAGGTACCAATCAAAAACATTTTTCATATGTATTTTTAATGAAGCAAGCAAGTCGTCCTTGCCGATCTATAAATTACTATACAATTACTTAAATTCTCCATACAAGTCTCAGCAGCGAACGCATGCTGTCTCCCTCACTCCTACCACGCAATGTCGCATTGGTATTTCAGTACAAATTTTAAATTGATATTTCTCCCACATTTATTGCCCGATTTCGACGAAATTTGGTCAGCTAATACCTCTTGGATACTAATATGTGTGCTAAAAAGCTCGACATCCCACTACCTATAAAGGCTTTGTGCGATACTTTCTCAAAATCGCCCATATATGTTCAAAGCTACCATATGATATAATGCATAAAATCATATGACTCCGAGATGCGTACTTGATTGTCAAAATACCATAATAATTCACCATGCTCGACATCACATCATCACATATAAAGATTTTTTGCCACGCTTTCTCGAAATCGCCCATATATGTTCGAAGGTACCAATCAAAAACAATTTTCATATGTATTTTTAATGAAGCAAGCAAGTCGTCCTTGCCGATCTATAAATTACTATACAATTATTTAAATTCTCCATACAAGTCTCAGCAGCGAACGCATGCTGTCTCCCTCACTCCTACCACGCAATGTCGCATTGGTATTTCAGTACAAATTTTAAATTGATATTTCTCCCACATTTATTGCCCGATTTCGACGAAATTTGGTCAGCTAATACCTCTTGGCAATACTAATATGTGTGCTAAATAAGCTCGACATCCCACTACCTATAAAGGCTTTGTGCCATACTTTCTCAAAATCGCCCATATATGTTCAAAGCTACCATATGATATAATGCATAAAATCATATGACTCCGAGATGCGTACTTGATTGTCAAAATACCATAATAATTCACCATGCTCGACATCACATCATCACATATAAAGATTTTTTGCACCCTTTTTCTCAAAATCGCCCATATATGTTCGAAGGTACCAATCAAAAACAATTTTCATATGTATTTTTAATGAGGCAAGCAAGTCGTCCTTGCCGATCTATAAATTACTATACAATTACTTAAATTCTCCATACAAGTCTCAGCAGCGAACGCATGCTGTCTCCCTCACTCCTACCACGCAATGTCGCATTGGTATTTCAGTACAAATTTTAAATTGATATTTCTCCCACATTTATTGCCCGATTAAATCATAGACTTTGGAAATTTGGTCAGCTAATACCTCTTATACTAATATGAGTGCTAAAAAGACTCGACATCCCACTACCTATAAAGGCTTTGTGCGATACTTTCTCAAAATCGCCCATATATGTTCAAAGCTACCATATGATATAATGCATAAAATCATATGACTCCGAGATGCGTACTTGATTGTCAAAATACCATAATAATTCACCATGCTCGACATCACATCATCACATATAAAGATTTTTTGCCACGCTTTCTCGAAATCGCCCATATATGTTCGAAGGTACCAATCAAAAACAATTTTCATATGTATTTTTAATGAAGCAAGCAAGTCGTCCTTGCCGATCTATAAATTACTATACAATTATTTAAATTCTCCATACAAGTCTCAGCAGCGAACGCATGCTGTCTCCCTCACTCCTACCACGCAATGTCGCATTGGTATTTCAGTACAAATTTTAAATTGATATTTCTCCCACATTTATTGCCCGATTTCGACGAAATTTGGTCAGCTAATACCTCTTGGCAATACTAATATGTGTGCCAAATAAGAATGCGATATCTTTAATACAACTTCAGTTATTTGTTTTTCCAAATTGAAGGAGTGGAAGTGAAAGACATGTCTCAATCGACTGGGAGACATATCTCAATCGACTCGGCTGTTGATGCTGATCAAGTATATATATACTTTATGGGGTCGGAAATGGTTCCTTCCCGGCATTACATACAATTTAGCGACTTTTATATACCCTTTTAACCAATGGGTACAGGGTAAAAAATTACCTTAAGGCTTCATAATAATAATTAAATAAATAGATATTCCCGATATATAATGGATAAAATCATATGACTTTGGGAAATGTATTCAATTTTTATATAATATAATATACCATGCTCGACATCCCACTACCTATAAAGGCTTTGTGCGATACTTTCTCAAAATCGCCCATATATGTTCAAAGCTACCATATGATATAATGCATAAAATCATATGACTCCGAGATGCGTACTTGATTGTCAAAATACCATAATAATTCACCATGCTCGACATCACATCATCACATATAAAGATTTTTTGCCACGCTTTCTCGAAATCGCCCATATATGTTCGAAGGTACCAATCAAAAACAATTTTCATATGTATTTTTAATGAAGCAAGCAAGTCGTCCTTGCCGATCTATAAATTACTATACAATTATTTAAATTCTCCATACAAGTCTCAGCAGCGAACGCATGCTGTCTCCCTCACTCCTACCACGCAATGTCGCATTGGTATTTCAGTACAAATTTTAAATTGATATTTCTCCCACATTTATTGCCCGATTTCGACGAAATTTGGTCAGCTAATACCTCTTGGCCATACTAATATGTGTGCCAAATAAGAAAATGCGATATCTTTAATACAACTTCAGTTATTTGTTTTTCCAAATTGAAGGAGTGGAAGTGAAAAGAGAAGTTCTACAATCGACTGGAGACACATCATCACAATCGACTCGGCTGTTGATGCTGATCAAGTATATATATACTTTATGGGGTCGGAAATGGTTCCTTCCCGGCATTACATACAATTTAGCGACTTTTATATACCCTTTTAACCAATGGGTACAGGGTAAAAAATTACCTTAAGGCTTCATAATAATAATTAAATAAATAGATATTCCCGATATATAATGGATAAAATCATATGACTTTGGGAAATGTATTCAATTTTTATATAATATAATATACCATGCTCGACATCCCACTACCTATAAAGGCTTTGTGCGATACTTTCTCAAAATCGCCCATATATGTTCAAAGCTACCATATGATATAATGCATAAAATCATATGACTCCGAGATGCGTACTTGATTGTCATATAAAGATTTTTTGCCACGCTTTCTCGAAATCGCCCATATATGTTCGAAGGTACCAATCAAAAACAATTTTCATATGTATTTTTAATGAAGCAAGCAAGTCGTCCTTGCCGATCTATAAATTACTATACAATTATTTAAATTCTCCATACAAGTCTCAGCAGCGAACGCATGCTGTCTCCCTCACTCCTACCACGCAATGTCGCATTGGTATTTCAGTACAAATTTTAAATTGATATTTCTCCCACATTTATTGCCCGATTTCGACGAAATTTGGTCAGCTAATACCTCTTGGCAATACTAATATGTGTGCCAAATAAGAATGCGATATCTTTAATACAACTTCAGTTATTTGTTTTTCCAAATTGAAGGAGTGGAAGTGAAAGACATGTCTCAATCGACTGGGAGACATATCTCAATCGACTCGGCTGTTGATGCTGATCAAGTATATATATACTTTATGGGGTCGGAAATGGTTCCTTCCCGGCATTACATACAATTTAGCGACTTTTATATACCCTTTTAACCAATGGGTACAGGGTAAAAAATTACCTTAAGGCTTCATAATAATAATTAAATAAATAGATATTCCCGATATATAATGGATAAAATCATATGACTTTGGGAAATGTATTCAATTTTTATATAATATAATATACCATGCTCGACATCCCACTACCTATAAAGGCTTTGTGCGATACTTTCTCAAAATCGCCCATATATGTTCAAAGCTACCATATGATATAATGCATAAAATCATATGACTCCGAGATGCGTACTTGATTGTCAAAATACCATAATAATTCACCATGCTCGACATCACATCATCACATATAAAGATTTTTTGCCACGCTTTCTCGAAATCGCCCATATATGTTCGAAGGTACCAATCAAAAACAATTTTCATATGTATTTTTAATGAAGCAAGCAAGTCGTCCTTGCCGATCTATAAATTACTATACAATTATTTAAATTCTCCATACAAGTCTCAGCAGCGAACGCATGCTGTCTCCCTCACTCCTACCACGCAATGTCGCATTGGTATTTCAGTACAAATTTTAAATTGATATTTCTCCCACATTTATTGCCCGATTTCGACGAAATTTGGTCAGCTAATACCTCTTGGCAATACTAATATGTGTGCCAAATAAGAATGCGATATCTTTAATACAACTTCAGTTATTTGTTTTTCCAAATTGAAGGAGTGGAAGTGAAAGACATGTCTCAATCGACTGGGAGACATATCTCAATCGACTCGGCTGTTGATGCTGATCAAGTATATATATACTTTATGGGGTCGGAAATGGTTCCTTCCCGGCATTACATACAATTTAGCGACTTTTATATACCCTTTTAACCAATGGGTACAGGGTAAAAAATTACCTTAAGGCTTCATAATAATAATTAAATAAATAGATATTCCCGATATATAATGGATAAAATCATATGACTTTGGGAAATGTATTCAATTTTTATATAATATAATATACCATGCTCGACATCCCACTACCTATAAAGGCTTTGTGCGATACTTTCTCAAAATCGCCCATATATGTTCAAAGCTACCATATGATATAATGCATAAAATCATATGACTCCGAGATGCGTACTTGATTGTCAAAATACCATAATAATTCACCATGCTCGACATCACATCATCACATATAAAGATTTTTTGCCACGCTTTCTCGAAATCGCCCATATATGTTCGAAGGTACCAATCAAAAACAATTTTCATATGTATTTTTAATGAAGCAAGCAAGTCGTCCTTGCCGATCTATAAATTACTATACAATTATTTAAATTCTCCATACAAGTCTCAGCAGCGAACGCATGCTGTCTCCCTCACTCCTACCACGCAATGTCGCATTGGTATTTCAGTACAAATTTTAAATTGATATTTCTCCCACATTTATTGCCCGATTTCGACGAAATTTGGTCAGCTAATACCTCTTGGCAATACTAATATGTGTGCCAAATAAGAATGCGATATCTTTAATACAACTTCAGTTATTTGTTTTTCCAAATTGAAGGAGTGGAAGTGAAAGACATGTCTCAATCGACTGGGAGACATATCTCAATCGACTCGGCTGTTGATGCTGATCAAGTATATATATACTTTATGGGGTCGGAAATGGTTCCTTCCCCGGCATTACATACAATTTAGCGACTTTTATATTACCCTTTTAACCAATGGGTACAGGGTAAAAAATTACCTTAAGGCTTCATAATAATAATTAAATAAATAGATATTCCCGATATATAATGGATAAAATCATATGACTTTGGGAAATGTATTCAATTTTTATATAATATAATATACCATGCTCGACATCCCACTACCTATAAAGGCTTTGGATACGATACTTTCTCAAAATCGCCCATATATGTTCAAAGCTACCATATGATATAATGCATAAAATCATATGACTCCGAGATGCGTACTTGATTGTCAAAATACCATAATAATTCACCATGTTCGACATCACATCATCACATATAAAGATTTTTTGCCACGCTTTCTCGAAATCGCCCATATATGTTCGAAGGTACCAATCAAAAACAATTTTCATATGTATTTTTAATGAAGCAAGCAAGTCGTCCTTGCCGATCTATAAATTACTATACAATTATTTAAATTCTCCATACAAGTCTCAGCAGCGAACGCATGCTGTCTCCCTCACTCCTACCACGCAATGTCGCATTGGTATTTCAGTACAAATTTTAAATTGATATTTCTCCCACATTTATTGCCCGATTTCGACGAAATTTGGTCAGCTAATACCTCTTGGCAATACTAATATGTGTGCCAAATAAGAATGCGATATCTTTAATACAACTTCAGTTATTTGTTTTTCCAAATTGAAGGAGTGGAAGTGAAAGACATGTCTCAATCGACTGGGAGACATATCTCAATCGACTCGGCTGTTGATGCTGATCAAGTATATATATACTTTATGGGGTGGGGTCGGAAATGGTTCCTTCCCGGCATTACATACAATTTAGCGACTTTTATATACCCTTTTAACCAATGGGTACAGGGTAAAAAATACCTTCCTTAAGGCTTCATAATAATAATTAAATAAATAGATATTCCCGATATATAATGGGGATAAAATCATATGACTTTGGGAAATGTATTCAATTTTTATATAATATAATATACCATGCTCGACATCCCACTACCTATAAAGGCTTTGTGCGATACCTTCTCAAAATGGCCCATATATGTTCAAAAAATAAAAGCTACCATATGATATAATGCATAAAATCATATGACTCCGAGATGCGTACTTGATTGTCAAAATACCATAATAATTCACCATGCTCGACATCACATCATCACATATAAAGATTTTTTGCCACGCTTTCTCGAAATCGCCCATATATGTTCGAAGGTACCAATCAAAAACAATTTTCATATGTATTTTTAATGAAGCAAGCAAGTCGTCCTTGCCGATCTATAAATTACTATACAATTATTTAAATTCTCCATACAAGTCTCAGCAGCGAACGCATGCTGTCTCCCTCACTCCCACCACGCAATGTCGCATTGGTATTTCAGTACAAATTTTAAATTGATATTTCTCCCACATTTATTGCCCGATTTCGACGAAATTTGGTCAGCTAATACCTCTTGGCAATACTAATATGTGTGCCAAATAAGAATGCGATATCTTTAATACAACTTCAGTTATTTGTTTTTCCAAATTGAAGGAGTGGAAGTGAAAGACATGTCTCAATCGACTGGGAGACATATCTCAATCGACTCGGCTGTTGATGCTGATCAAGTATATATATACTTTATGGGGTCGGAAATGGTTCCTTCCCGGCATTACATACAATTTAGCGACTTTTATATACCCTTTTAACCAATGGGTACAGGGTAAAAAATTACCTTAAGGCTTCATAATAATAATTAAATAAATAGATATTCCCGATATATAATGGATAAAATCATATGACTTTGGGAAATGTATTCAATTTTTATATAATATAATATACCATGCTCGACATCCCACTACCTATAAAGGCTTTGTGCGATACTTTCTCAAAATCGCCCATATATGTTCAAAGCTACCATATGATATAATGCATAAAATCATATGACTCCGAGATGCGTACTTGATTGTCAAAATACCATAATAATTCACCATGTTCGACATCACATCATCACATATAAAGATTTTTTGCCACGCTTTCTCGAAATCGCCCATATATGTTCGAAGGTACCAATCAAAAACAATTTTCATATGTATTTTTAATGAAGCAAGCAAGTCGTCCTTGCCGATCTATAAATTACTATACAATTATTTAAATTCTCCATACAAGTCTCAGCAGCGAACGCATGCTGTCTCCCTCACTCCTACCACGCAATGTCGCATTGGTATTTCAGTACAAATTTTAAATTGATATTTCTCCCACATTTATTGCCCGATTTCGACGAAATTTGGTCAGCTAATACCTCTTGGCAATACTAATATGTGTGCCAAATAAGAATGCGATATCTTTAATACAACTTCAGTTATTTGTTTTTCCAAATTGAAGGAGTGGAAGTGAAAGACATGTCTCAATCGACTGGGAGACATATCTCAATCGACTCGGCTGTTGATGCTGATCAAGTATATATATACTTTATGGGGTCGGAAATGGTTCCTTCCCGGCATTACATACAATTTAGCGACTTTTATATACCCTTTTAACCAATGGGTACAGGGTAAAAAATTACCTTAAGGCTTCATAATAATAATTAAATAAATAGATATTCCCGATATATAATGGATAAAATCATATGACTTTGGGAAATGTATTCAATTTTTATATAATATAATATACCATGCTCGACATCCCACTACCTATAAAGGCTTTGTGCGATACTTTCTCAAAATCGCCCATATATGTTCAAAGCTACCATATGATATAATGCATAAAATCATATGACTCCGAGATGCGTACTTGATTGTCAAAATACCATAATAATTCACCATGTTCGACATCACATCATCACATATAAAGATTTTTTGCCACGCTTTCTCGAAATCGCCCATATATGTTCGAAGGTACCAATCAAAAACAATTTTCATATGTATTTTTAATGAAGCAAGCAAGTCGTCCTTGCCGATCTATAAATTACTATACAATTATTTAAATTCTCCATACAAGTCTCAGCAGCGAACGCATGCTGTCTCCCTCACTCCTACCACGCAATGTCGCATTGGTATTTCAGTACAAATTTTAAATTGATATTTCTCCCACATTTATTGCCCGATTTCGACGAAATTTGGTCAGCTAATACCTCTTGGCAATACTAATATGTGTGCCAAATAAGAATGCGATATCTTTAATACAACTTCAGTTATTTGTTTTTCCAAATTGAAGGAGTGGAAGTGAAAGACATGTCTCAATCGACTGGGAGACATATCTCAATCGACTCGGCTGTTGATGCTGATCAAGTATATATATACTTTATGGGGTCGGAAATGGTTCCTTCCCGGCATTACATACAATTTAGCGACTTTTATATACCCTTTTAACCAATGGGTACAGGGTAAAAAATTACCTTAAGGCTTCATAATAATAATTAAATAAATAGATATTCCCGATATATAATGGATAAAATCATATGACTTTGGGAAATGTATTCAATTTTTATATAATATAATATACCATGCTCGACATCCCACTACCTATAAAGGCTTTGTGCGATACTTTCTCAAAATCGCCCATATATGTTCAAAGCTACCATATGATATAATGCATAAAATCATATGACTCCGAGATGCGTACTTGATTGTCAAAATACCATAATAATTCACCATGTTCGACATCACATCATCACATATAAAGATTTTTTGCCACGCTTTCTCGAAATCGCCCATATATGTTCGAAGGTACCAATCAAAAACAATTTTCATATGTATTTTTAATGAAGCAAGCAAGTCGTCCTTGCCGATCTATAAATTACTATACAATTATTTAAATTCTCCATACAAGTCTCAGCAGCGAACGCATGCTGTCTCCCTCACTCCTACCACGCAATGTCGCATTGGTATTTCAGTACAAATTTTAAATTGATATTTCTCCCACATTTATTGCCCGATTTCGACGAAATTTGGTCAGCTAATACCTCTTGGCAATACTAATATGTGTGCCAAATAAGAATGCGATATCTTTAATACAACTTCAGTTATTTGTTTTTCCAAATTGAAGGAGTGGAAGTGAAAGACATGTCTCAATCGACTGGGAGACATATCTCAATCGACTCGGCTGTTGATGCTGATCAAAGTATATATATACTTTATGGGGTCGGAAATGGTTCCTTCCCGGCATTACATACAATTTAGCGACTTTTATATACCCTTTTAACCAATGGGTACAGGGTAAAAAATTACCTTAAGGCTTCATAATAATAATTAAATAAATAGATATTCCCGATATATAATGGATAAAATCATATGACTTTGGGAAATGTATTCAATTTTTATATAATATAATATACCATGCTCGACATCCCACTACCTATAAAGGCTTTGTGCGATACTTTCTCAAAATCGCCCATATATGTTCAAAGCTACCATATGATATAATGCATAAAATCATATGACTCCGAGATGCGTACTTGATTGTCAAAATACCATAATAATTCACCATGTTCGACATCACATCATCACATATAAAGATTTTTTGCCACGCTTTCTCGAAATCGCCCATATATGTTCGAAGGTACCAATCAAAAACAATTTTCATATGTATTTTTAATGAAGCAAGCAAGTCGTCCTTGCCGATCTATAAATTACTATACAATTATTTAAATTCTCCATACAAGTCTCAGCAGCGAACGCATGCTGTCTCCCTCACTCCTACCACGCAATGTCGCATTGGTATTTCAGTACAAATTTTAAATTGATATTTCTCCCACATTTATTGCCCGATTTCGACGAAATTTGGTCAGCTAATACCTCTTGGCAATACTAATATGTGTGCCAAATAAGAATGCGATATCTTTAATACAACTTCAGTTATTTGTTTTTCCAAATTGAAGGAGTGGAAGTGAAAGACATGTCTCAATCGACTGGGAGACATATCTCAATCGACTCGGCTGTTGATGCTGATCAAGTATATATATACTTTATGGGGTCGGAAATGGTTCCTTCCCGGCATTACATACAATTTAGCGACTTTTATATACCCTTTTAACCAATGGGTACAGGGTAAAAAATTACCTTAAGGCTTCATAATAATAATTAAATAAATAGATATTCCCGATATATAATGGATAAAATCATATGACTTTGGGAAATGTATTCAATTTTTATATAATATAATATACCATGCTCGACATCCCACTACCTATAAAGGCTTTGTGCGATACTTTCTCAAAATCGCCCATATATGTTCAAAGCTACCATATGATATAATGCATAAAATCATATGACTCCGAGATGCGTACTTGATTGTCAAAATACCATAATAATTCACCATGTTCGACATCACATCATCACATATAAAGATTTTTTGCCACGCTTTCTCGAAATCGCCCATATATGTTCGAAGGTACCAATCAAAAACAATTTTCATATGTATTTTTAATGAAGCAAGCAAGTCGTCCTTGCCGATCTATAAATTACTATACAATTATTTAAATTCTCCATACAAGTCTCAGCAGCGAACGCATGCTGTCTCCCTCACTCCTACCACGCAATGTCGCATTGGTATTTCAGTACAAATTTTAAATTGATATTTCTCCCACATTTATTGCCCGATTTCGACGAAATTTGGTCAGCTAATACCTCTTGGCAATACTAATATGTGTGCCAAATAAGAATGCGATATCTTTAATACAACTTCAGTTATTTGTTTTTCCAAATTGAAGGAGTGGAAGTGAAAGACATGTCTCAATCGACTGGGAGACATATCTCAATCGACTCGGCTGTTGATGCTGATCAAGTATATATATACTTTATGGGGTCGGAAATGGTTCCTTCCCGGCATTACATACAATTTAGCGACTTTTATATACCCTTTTAACCAATGGGTACAGGGTAAAAAATTACCTTAAGGCTTCATAATAATAATTAAATAAATAGATATTCCCGATATATAATGGATAAAATCATATGACTTTGGGAAATGTATTCAATTTTTATATAATATAATATACCATGCTCGACATCCCACTACCTATAAAGGCTTTGTGCGATACTTTCTCAAAATCGCCCATATATGTTCAAAGCTACCATATGATATAATGCATAAAATCATATGACTCCGAGATGCGTACTTGATTGTCAAAATACCATAATAATTCACCATGTTCGACATCACATCATCACATATAAAGATTTTTTGCCACGCTTTCTCGAAATCGCCCATATATGTTCGAAGGTACCAATCAAAAACAATTTTCATATGTATTTTTAATGAAGCAAGCAAGTCGTCCTTGCCGATCTATAAATTACTATACAATTATTTAAATTCTCCATACAAGTCTCAGCAGCGAACGCATGCTGTCTCCCTCACTCCTACCACGCAATGTCGCATTGGTATTTCAGTACAAATTTTAAATTGATATTTCTCCCACATTTATTGCCCGATTTCGACGAAATTTGGTCAGCTAATACCTCTTGGCAATACTAATATGTGTGCCAAATAAGAATGCGATATCTTTAATACAACTTCAGTTATTTGTTTTTCCAAATTGAAGGAGTGGAAGTGAAAGACATGTCTCAATCGACTGGGAGACATATCTCAATCGACTCGGCTGTTGATGCTGATCAAGTATATATATACTTTATGGGGTCGGAAATGGTTCCTTCCCGGCATTACATACAATTTAGCGACTTTTATATACCCTTTTAACCAATGGGTACAGGGTAA
The DNA here is from genome assembly GCA_018903615.1 of Drosophila neocordata. Classification (NCBI taxonomy): domain Eukaryota; kingdom Metazoa; phylum Arthropoda; class Insecta; order Diptera; family Drosophilidae; genus Drosophila; species Drosophila neocordata. The sequence goes on along the minus strand of JAEIGI010000061.1, from coordinate 154,423 downwards.
AAAATTACCTTAAGGCTTCATAATAATAATTAAATAAATAGATATTCCCGATATATAATGGATAAAATCATATGACTTTGGGAAATGTATTCAATTTTTATATAATATAATATACCATGCTCGACATCCCACTACCTATAAAGGCTTTGTGCGATACTTTCTCAAAATCGCCCATATATGTTCAAAGCTACCATATGATATAATGCATAAAATCATATGACTCCGAGATGCGTACTTGATTGTCAAAATACCATAATAATTCACCATGTTCGACATCACATCATCACATATAAAGATTTTTTGCCACGCTTTCTCGAAATCGCCCATATATGTTCGAAGGTACCAATCAAAAACAATTTTCATATGTATTTTTAATGAAGCAAGCAAGTCGTCCTTGCCGATCTATAAATTACTATACAATTATTTAAATTCTCCATACAAGTCTCAGCAGCGAACGCATGCTGTCTCCCTCACTCCTACCACGCAATGTCGCATTGGTATTTCAGTACAAATTTTAAATTGATATTTCTCCCACATTTATTGCCCGATTTCGACGAAATTTGGTCAGCTAATACCTCTTGGCAATACTAATATGTGTGCCAAATAAGAATGCGATATCTTTAATACAACTTCAGTTATTTGTTTTTCCAAATTGAAGGAGTGGAAGTGAAAGACATGTCTCAATCGACTGGGAGACATATCTCAATCGACTCGGCTGTTGATGCTGATCAAGTATATATATACTTTATGGGGTCGGAAATGGTTCCTTCCCGGCATTACATACAATTTAGCGACTTTTATATACCCTTTTAACCAATGGGTACAGGGTAAAAAATTACCTTAAGGCTTCATAATAATAATTAAATAAATAGATATTCCCGATATATAATGGATAAAATCATATGACTTTGGGAAATGTATTCAATTTTTATATAATATAATATACCATGCTCGACATCCCACTACCTATAAAGGCTTTGTGCGATACTTTCTCAAAATCGCCCATATATGTTCAAAGCTACCATATGATATAATGCATAAAATCATATGACTCCGAGATGCGTACTTGATTGTCAAAATACCATAATAATTCACCATGTTCGACATCACATCATCACATATAAAGATTTTTTGCCACGCTTTCTCGAAATCGCCCATATATGTTCGAAGGTACCAATCAAAAACAATTTTCATATGTATTTTTAATGAAGCAAGCAAGTCGTCCTTGCCGATCTATAAATTACTATACAATTATTTAAATTCTCCATACAAGTCTCAGCAGCGAACGCATGCTGTCTCCCTCACTCCTACCACGCAATGTCGCATTGGTATTTCAGTACAAATTTTAAATTGATATTTCTCCCACATTTATTGCCCGATTTCGACGAAATTTGGTCAGCTAATACCTCTTGGCAATACTAATATGTGTGCCAAATAAGAATGCGATATCTTTAATACAACTTCAGTTATTTGTTTTTCCAAATTGAAGGAGTGGAAGTGAAAGACATGTCTCAATCGACTGGGAGACATATCTCAATCGACTCGGCTGTTGATGCTGATCAAGTATATATATACTTTATGGGGTCGGAAATGGTTCCTTCCCGGCATTACATACAATTTAGCGACTTTTATATACCCTTTTAACCAATGGGTACAGGGTAAAAAATTACCTTAAGGCTTCATAATAATAATTAAATAAATAGATATTCCCGATATATAATGGATAAAATCATATGACTTTGGGAAATGTATTCAATTTTTATATAATATAATATACCATGCTCGACATCCCACTACCTATAAAGGCTTTGTGCGATACTTTCTCAAAATCGCCCATATATGTTCAAAGCTACCATATGATATAATGCATAAAATCATATGACTCCGAGATGCGTACTTGATTGTCAAAATACCATAATAATTCACCATGTTCGACATCACATCATCACATATAAAGATTTTTTGCCACGCTTTCTCGAAATCGCCCATATATGTTCGAAGGTACCAATCAAAAACAATTTTCATATGTATTTTTAATGAAGCAAGCAAGTCGTCCTTGCCGATCTATAAATTACTATACAATTATTTAAATTCTCCATACAAGTCTCAGCAGCGAACGCATGCTGTCTCCCTCACTCCTACCACGCAATGTCGCATTGGTATTTCAGTACAAATTTTAAATTGATATTTCTCCCACATTTATTGCCCGATTTCGACGAAATTTGGTCAGCTAATACCTCTTGGCAATACTAATATGTGTGCCAAATAAGAATGCGATATCTTTAATACAACTTCAGTTATTTGTTTTTCCAAATTGAAGGAGTGGAAGTGAAAGACATGTCTCAATCGACTGGGAGACATATCTCAATCGACTCGGCTGTTGATGCTGATCAAGTATATATATATATACTTTATGGGGTCGGAAATGGTTCCTTCCCGGCATTACATACAATTTAGCGACTTTTATATACCCTTTTAACCAATGGGTACAGGGTAAAAAATTACCTTAAGGCTTCATAATAATAATTAAATAAATAGATATTCCCGATATATAATGGATAAAATCATATGACTTTGGGAAATGTATTCAATTTTTATATAATATAATATACCATGCTCGACATCCCACTACCTATAAAGGCTTTGTGCGATACTTTCTCAAAATCGCCCATATATGTTCAAAGCTACCATATGATATAATGCATAAAATCATATGACTCCGAGATGCGTACTTGATTGTCAAAATACCATAATAATTCACCATGTTCGACATCACATCATCACATATAAAGATTTTTTGCCACGCTTTCTCGAAATCGCCCATATATGTTCGAAGGTACCAATCAAAAACAATTTTCATATGTATTTTTAATGAAGCAAGCAAGTCGTCCTTGCCGATCTATAAATTACTATACAATTATTTAAATTCTCCATACAAGTCTCAGCAGCGAACGCATGCTGTCTCCCTCACTCCTACCACGCAATGTCGCATTGGTATTTCAGTACAAATTTTAAATTGATATTTCTCCCACATTTATTGCCCGATTTCGACGAAATTTGGTCAGCTAATACCTCTTGGCAATACTAATATGTGTGCCAAATAAGAATGCGATATCTTTAATACAACTTCAGTTATTTGTTTTTCCAAATTGAAGGAGTGGAAGTGAAAGACATGTCTCAATCGACTGGGAGACATATCTCAATCGACTCGGCTGTTGATGCTGATCAAGTATATATATACTTTATGGGGTCGGAAATGGTTCCTTCCCGGCATTACATACAATTTAGCGACTTTTATATACCCTTTTAACCAATGGGTACAGGGTAAAAAATTACCTTAAGGCTTCATAATAATAATTAAATAAATAGATATTCCCGATATATAATGGATAAAATCATATGACTTTGGGAAATGTATTCAATTTTTATATAATATAATATACCATGCTCGACATCCCACTACCTATAAAGGCTTTGTGCGATACTTTCTCAAAATCGCCCATATATGTTCAAAGCTACCATATGATATAATGCATAAAATCATATGACTCCGAGATGCGTACTTGATTGTCAAAATACCATAATAATTCACCATGTTCGACATCACATCATCACATATAAAGATTTTTTGCCACGCTTTCTCGAAATCGCCCATATATGTTCGAAGGTACCAATCAAAAACAATTTTCATATGTATTTTTAATGAAGCAAGCAAGTCGTCCTTGCCGATCTATAAATTACTATACAATTATTTAAATTCTCCATACAAGTCTCAGCAGCGAACGCATGCTGTCTCCCTCACTCCTACCACGCAATGTCGCATTGGTATTTCAGTACAAATTTTAAATTGATATTTCTCCCACATTTATTGCCCGATTTCGACGAAATTTGGTCAGCTAATACCTCTTGGCAATACTAATATGTGTGCCAAATAAGAATGCGATATCTTTAATACAACTTCAGTTATTTGTTTTTCCAAATTGAAGGAGTGGAAGTGAAAGACATGTCTCAATCGACTGGGAGACATATCTCAATCGACTCGGCTGTTGATGCTGATCAAGTATATATATACTTTATGGGGTCGGAAATGGTTCCTTCCCGGCATTACATACAATTTAGCGACTTTTATATACCCTTTTAACCAATGGGTACAGGGTAAAAAATTACCTTAAGGCTTCATAATAATAATTAAATAAATAGATATTCCCGATATATAATGGATAAAATCATATGACTTTGGGAAATGTATTCAATTTTTATATAATATAATATACCATGCTCGACATCCCACTACCTATAAAGGCTTTGTGCGATACTTTCTCAAAATCGCCCATATATGTTCAAAGCTACCATATGATATAATGCATAAAATCATATGACTCCGAGATGCGTACTTGATTGTCAAAATACCATAATAATTCACCATGTTCGACATCACATCATCACATATAAAGATTTTTTGCCACGCTTTCTCGAAATCGCCCATATATGTTCGAAGGTACCAATCAAAAACAATTTTCATATGTATTTTTAATGAAGCAAGCAAGTCGTCCTTGCCGATCTATAAATTACTATACAATTATTTAAATTCTCCATACAAGTCTCAGCAGCGAACGCATGCTGTCTCCCTCACTCCTACCACGCAATGTCGCATTGGTATTTCAGTACAAATTTTAAATTGATATTTCTCCCACATTTATTGCCCGATTTCGACGAAATTTGGTCAGCTAATACCTCTTGGCAATACTAATATGTGTGCCAAATAAGAATGCGATATCTTTAATACAACTTCAGTTATTTGTTTTTCCAAATTGAAGGAGTGGAAGTGAAAGACATGTCTCAATCGACTGGGAGACATATCTCAATCGACTCGGCTGTTGATGCTGATCAAGTATATATATACTTTATGGGGTCGGAAATGGTTCCTTCCCGGCATTACATACAATTTAGCGACTTTTATATACCCTTTTAACCAATGGGTACAGGGTAAAAAATTACCTTAAGGCTTCATAATAATAATTAAATAAATAGATATTCCCGATATATAATGGATAAAATCATATGACTTTGGGAAATGTATTCAATTTTTATATAATATAATATACCATGCTCGACATCCCACTACCTATAAAGGCTTTGTGCGATACTTTCTCAAAATCGCCCATATATGTTCAAAGCTACCATATGATATAATGCATAAAATCATATGACTCCGAGATGCGTACTTGATTGTCAAAATACCATAATAATTCACCATGTTCGACATCACATCATCACATATAAAGATTTTTTGCCACGCTTTCTCGAAATCGCCCATATATGTTCGAAGGTACCAATCAAAAACAATTTTCATATGTATTTTTAATGAAGCAAGCAAGTCGTCCTTGCCGATCTATAAATTACTATACAATTATTTAAATTCTCCATACAAGTCTCAGCAGCGAACGCATGCTGTCTCCCTCACTCCTACCACGCAATGTCGCATTGGTATTTCAGTACAAATTTTAAATTGATATTTCTCCCACATTTATTGCCCGATTTCGACGAAATTTGGTCAGCTAATACCTCTTGGCAATACTAATATGTGTGCCAAATAAGAATGCGATATCTTTAATACAACTTCAGTTATTTGTTTTTCCAAATTGAAGGAGTGGAAGTGAAAGACATGTCTCAATCGACTGGGAGACATATCTCAATCGACTCGGCTGTTGATGCTGATCAAGTATATATATACTTTATGGGGTCGGAAATGGTTCCTTCCCGGCATTACATACAATTTAGCGACTTTTATATACCCTTTTAACCAATGGGTACAGGGTAAAAAATTACCTTAAGGCTTCATAATAATAATTAAATAAATAGATATTCCCGATATATAATGGATAAAATCATATGACTTTGGGAAATGTATTCAATTTTTATATAATATAATATACCATGCTCGACATCCCACTACCTATAAAGGCTTTGTGCGATACTTTCTCAAAATCGCCCATATATGTTCAAAGCTACCATATGATATAATGCATAAAATCATATGACTCCGAGATGCGTACTTGATTGTCAAAATACCATAATAATTCACCATGTTCGACATCACATCATCACATATAAAGATTTTTTGCCACGCTTTCTCGAAATCGCCCATATATGTTCGAAGGTACCAATCAAAAACAATTTTCATATGTATTTTTAATGAAGCAAGCAAGTCGTCCTTGCCGATCTATAAATTACTATACAATTATTTAAATTCTCCATACAAGTCTCAGCAGCGAACGCATGCTGTCTCCCTCACTCCTACCACGCAATGTCGCATTGGTATTTCAGTACAAATTTTAAATTGATATTTCTCCCACATTTATTGCCCGATTTCGACGAAATTTGGTCAGCTAATACCTCTTGGCAATACTAATATGTGTGCCAAATAAGAATGCGATATCTTTAATACAACTTCAGTTATTTGTTTTTCCAAATTGAAGGAGTGGAAGTGAAAGACATGTCTCAATCGACTGGGAGACATATCTCAATCGACTCGGCTGTTGATGCTGATCAAGTATATATATACTTTATGGGGTCGGAAATGGTTCCTTCCCGGCATTACATACAATTTAGCGACTTTTATATACCCTTTTAACCAATGGGTACAGGGTAAAAAATTACCTTAAGGCTTCATAATAATAATTAAATAAATAGATATTCCCGATATATAATGGATAAAATCATATGACTTTGGGAAATGTATTCAATTTTTATATAATATAATATACCATGCTCGACATCCCACTACCTATAAAGGCTTTGTGCGATACTTTCTCAAAATCGCCCATATATGTTCAAAGCTACCATATGATATAATGCATAAAATCATATGACTCCGAGATGCGTACTTGATTGTCAAAATACCATAATAATTCACCATGTTCGACATCACATCATCACATATAAAGATTTTTTGCCACGCTTTCTCGAAATCGCCCATATATGTTCGAAGGTACCAATCAAAAACAATTTTCATATGTATTTTTAATGAAGCAAGCAAGTCGTCCTTGCCGATCTATAAATTACTATACAATTATTTAAATTCTCCATACAAGTCTCAGCAGCGAACGCATGCTGTCTCCCTCACTCCTACCACGCAATGTCGCATTGGTATTTCAGTACAAATTTTAAATTGATATTTCTCCCACATTTATTGCCCGATTTCGACGAAATTTGGTCAGCTAATACCTCTTGGCAATACTAATATGTGTGCCAAATAAGAATGCGATATCTTTAATACAACTTCAGTTATTTGTTTTTCCAAATTGAAGGAGTGGAAGTGAAAGACATGTCTCAATCGACTGGGAGACATATCTCAATCGACTCGGCTGTTGATGCTGATCAAGTATATATATACTTTATGGGGTCGGAAATGGTTCCTTCCCGGCATTACATACAATTTAGCGACTTTTATATACCCTTTTAACCAATGGGTACAGGGTAAAAAATTACCTTAAGGCTTCATAATAATAATTAAATAAATAGATATTCCCGATATATAATGGATAAAATCATATGACTTTGGGAAATGTATTCAATTTTTATATAATATAATATACCATGCTCGACATCCCACTACCTATAAAGGCTTTGTGCGATACTTTCTCAAAATCGCCCATATATGTTCAAAGCTACCATATGATATAATGCATAAAATCATATGACTCCGAGATGCGTACTTGATTGTCAAAATACCATAATAATTCACCATGTTCGACATCACATCATCACATATAAAGATTTTTTGCCACGCTTTCTCGAAATCGCCCATATATGTTCGAAGGTACCAATCAAAAACAATTTTCATATGTATTTTTAATGAAGCAAGCAAGTCGTCCTTGCCGATCTATAAATTACTATACAATTATTTAAATTCTCCATACAAGTCTCAGCAGCGAACGCATGCTGTCTCCCTCACTCCTACCACGCAATGTCGCATTGGTATTTCAGTACAAATTTTAAATTGATATTTCTCCCACATTTATTGCCCGATTTCGACGAAATTTGGTCAGCTAATACCTCTTGGCAATACTAATATGTGTGCCAAATAAGAATGCGATATCTTTAATACAACTTCAGTTATTTGTTTTTCCAAATTGAAGGAGTGGAAGTGAAAGACATGTCTCAATCGACTGGGAGACATATCTCAATCGACTCGGCTGTTGATGCTGATCAAGTATATATATACTTTATGGGGTCGGAAATGGTTCCTTCCCGGCATTACATACAATTTAGCGACTTTTATATACCCTTTTAACCAATGGGTACAGGGTAAAAAATTACCTTAAGGCTTCATAATAATAATTAAATAAATAGATATTCCCGATATATAATGGATAAAATCATATGACTTTGGGAAATGTATTCAATTTTTATATAATATAATATACCATGCTCGACATCCCACTACCTATAAAGGCTTTGTGCGATACTTTCTCAAAATCGCCCATATATGTTCAAAGCTACCATATGATATAATGCATAAAATCATATGACTCCGAGATGCGTACTTGATTGTCAAAATACCATAATAATTCACCATGTTCGACATCACATCATCACATATAAAGATTTTTTGCCACGCTTTCTCGAAATCGCCCATATATGTTCGAAGGTACCAATCAAAAACAATTTTCATATGTATTTTTAATGAAGCAAGCAAGTCGTCCTTGCCGATCTATAAATTACTATACAATTATTTAAATTCTCCATACAAGTCTCAGCAGCGAACGCATGCTGTCTCCCTCACTCCTACCACGCAATGTCGCATTGGTATTTCAGTACAAATTTTAAATTGATATTTCTCCCACATTTATTGCCCGATTTCGACGAAATTTGGTCAGCTAATACCTCTTGGCAATACTAATATGTGTGCCAAATAAGAATGCGATATCTTTAATACAACTTCAGTTATTTGTTTTTCCAAATTGAAGGAGTGGAAGTGAAAGACATGTCTCAATCGACTGGGAGACATATCTCAATCGACTCGGCTGTTGATGCTGATCAAGTATATATATACTTTATGGGGTCGGAAATGGTTCCTTCCCGGCATTACATACAATTTAGCGACTTTTATATACCCTTTTAACCAATGGGTACAGGGTAAAAAATTACCTTAAGGCTTCATAATAATAATTAAATAAATAGATATTCCCGATATATAATGGATAAAATCATATGACTTTGGGAAATGTATTCAATTTTTATATAATATAATATACCATGCTCGACATCCCACTACCTATAAAGGCTTTGTGCGATACTTTCTCAAAATCGCCCATATATGTTCAAAGCTACCATATGATATAATGCATAAAATCATATGACTCCGAGATGCGTACTTGATTGTCAAAATACCATAATAATTCACCATGTTCGACATCACATCATCACATATAAAGATTTTTTGCCACGCTTTCTCGAAATCGCCCATATATGTTCGAAGGTACCAATCAAAAACAATTTTCATATGTATTTTTAATGAAGCAAGCAAGTCGTCCTTGCCGATCTATAAATTACTATACAATTATTTAAATTCTCCATACAAGTCTCAGCAGCGAACGCATGCTGTCTCCCTCACTCCTACCACGCAATGTCGCATTGGTATTTCAGTACAAATTTTAAATTGATATTTCTCCCACATTTATTGCCCGATTTCGACGAAATTTGGTCAGCTAATACCTCTTGGCAATACTAATATGTGTGCCAAATAAGAATGCGATATCTTTAATACAACTTCAGTTATTTGTTTTTCCAAATTGAAGGAGTGGAAGTGAAAGACATGTCTCAATCGACTGGGAGACATATCTCAATCGACTCGGCTGTTGATGCTGATCAAGTATATATATACTTTATGGGGTCGGAAATGGTTCCTTCCCGGCATTACATACAATTTAGCGACTTTTATATACCCTTTTAACCAATGGGTACAGGGTAAAAAATTACCTTAAGGCTTCATAATAATAATTAAATAAATAGATATTCCCGATATATAATGGATAAAATCATATGACTTTGGGAAATGTATTCAATTTTTATATAATATAATATACCATGCTCGACATCCCACTACCTATAAAGGCTTTGTGCGATACTTTCTCAAAATCGCCCATATATGTTCAAAGCTACCATATGATATAATGCATAAAATCATATGACTCCGAGATGCGTACTTGATTGTCAAAATACCATAATAATTCACCATGTTCGACATCACATCATCACATATAAAGATTTTTTGCCACGCTTTCTCGAAATCGCCCATATATGTTCGAAGGTACCAATCAAAAACAATTTTCATATGTATTTTTAATGAAGCAAGCAAGTCGTCCTTGCCGATCTATAAATTACTATACAATTATTTAAATTCTCCATACAAGTCTCAGCAGCGAACGCATGCTGTCTCCCTCACTCCTACCACGCAATGTCGCATTGGTATTTCAGTACAAATTTTAAATTGATATTTCTCCCACATTTATTGCCCGATTTCGACGAAATTTGGTCAGCTAATACCTCTTGGCAATACTAATATGTGTGCCAAATAAGAATGCGATATCTTTAATACAACTTCAGTTATTTGTTTTTCCAAATTGAAGGAGTGGAAGTGAAAGACATGTCTCAATCGACTGGGAGACATATCTCAATCGACTCGGCTGTTGATGCTGATCAAGTATATATATACTTTATGGGGTCGGAAATGGTTCCTTCCCGGCATTACATACAATTTAGCGACTTTTATATACCCTTTTAACCAATGGGTACAGGGTAAAAAATTACCTTAAGGCTTCATAATAATAATTAAATAAATAGATATTCCCGATATATAATGGATAAAATCATATGACTTTGGGAAATGTATTCAATTTTTATATAATATAATATACCATGCTCGACATCCCACTACCTATAAAGGCTTTGTGCGATACTTTCTCAAAATCGCCCATATATGTTCAAAGCTACCATATGATATAATGCATAAAATCATATGACTCCGAGATGCGTACTTGATTGTCAAAATACCATAATAATTCACCATGTTCGACATCACATCATCACATATAAAGATTTTTTGCCACGCTTTCTCGAAATCGCCCATATATGTTCGAAGGTACCAATCAAAAACAATTTTCATATGTATTTTTAATGAAGCAAGCAAGTCGTCCTTGCCGATCTATAAATTACTATACAATTATTTAAATTCTCCATACAAGTCTCAGCAGCGAACGCATGCTGTCTCCCTCACTCCTACCACGCAATGTCGCATTGGTATTTCAGTACAAATTTTAAATTGATATTTCTCCCACATTTATTGCCCGATTTCGACGAAATTTGGTCAGCTAATACCTCTTGGCAATACTAATATGTGTGCCAAATAAGAATGCGATATCTTTAATACAACTTCAGTTATTTGTTTTTCCAAATTGAAGGAGTGGAAGTGAAAGACATGTCTCAATCGACTGGGAGACATATCTCAATCGACTCGGCTGTTGATGCTGATCAAGTATATATATACTTTATGGGGTCGGAAATGGTTCCTTCCCGGCATTACATACAATTTAGCGACTTTTATATACCCTTTTAACCAATGGGTACAGGGTAAAAAATTACCTTAAGGCTTCATAATAATAATTAAATAAATAGATATTCCCGATATATAATGGATAAAATCATATGACTTTGGGAAATGTATTCAATTTTTATATAATATAATATACCATGCTCGACATCCCACTACCTATAAAGGCTTTGTGCGATACTTTCTCAAAATCGCCCATATATGTTCAAAGCTACCATATGATATAATGCATAAAATCATATGACTCCGAGATGCGTACTTGATTGTCAAAATACCATAATAATTCACCATGTTCGACATCACATCATCACATATAAAGATTTTTTGCCACGCTTTCTCGAAATCGCCCATATATGTTCGAAGGTACCAATCAAAAACAATTTTCATATGTATTTTTAATGAAGCAAGCAAGTCGTCCTTGCCGATCTATAAATTACTATACAATTATTTAAATTCTCCATACAAGTCTCAGCAGCGAACGCATGCTGTCTCCCTCACTCCTACCACGCAATGTCGCATTGGTATTTCAGTACAAATTTTAAATTGATATTTCTCCCACATTTATTGCCCGATTTCGACGAAATTTGGTCAGCTAATACCTCTTGGCAATACTAATATGTGTGCCAAATAAGAATGCGATATCTTTAATACAACTTCAGTTATTTGTTTTTCCAAATTGAAGGAGTGGAAGTGAAAGACATGTCTCAATCGACTGGGAGACATATCTCAATCGACTCGGCTGTTGATGCTGATCAAGTATATATATACTTTATGGGGTCGGAAATGGTTCCTTCCCGGCATTACATACAATTTAGCGACTTTTATATACCCTTTTAACCAATGGGTACAGGGTAAAAAATTACCTTAAGGCTTCATAATAATAATTAAATAAATAGATATTCCCGATATATAATGGATAAAATCATATGACTTTGGGAAATGTATTCAATTTTTATATAATATAATATACCATGCTCGACATCCCACTACCTATAAAGGCTTTGTGCGATACTTTCTCAAAATCGCCCATATATGTTCAAAGCTACCATATGATATAATGCATAAAATCATATGACTCCGAGATGCGTACTTGATTGTCAAAATACCATAATAATTCACCATGTTCGACATCACATCATCACATATAAAGATTTTTTGCCACGCTTTCTCGAAATCGCCCATATATGTTCGAAGGTACCAATCAAAAACAATTTTCATATGTATTTTTAATGAAGCAAGCAAGTCGTCCTTGCCGATCTATAAATTACTATACAATTATTTAAATTCTCCATACAAGTCTCAGCAGCGAACGCATGCTGTCTCCCTCACTCCTACCACGCAATGTCGCATTGGTATTTCAGTACAAATTTTAAATTGATATTTCTCCCACATTTATTGCCCGATTTCGACGAAATTTGGTCAGCTAATACCTCTTGGCAATACTAATATGTGTGCCAAATAAGAATGCGATATCTTTAATACAACTTCAGTTATTTGTTTTTCCAAATTGAAGGAGTGGAAGTGAAAGACATGTCTCAATCGACTGGGAGACATATCTCAATCGACTCGGCTGTTGATGCTGATCAAGTATATATATACTTTATGGGGTCGGAAATGGTTCCTTCCCGGCATTACATACAATTTAGCGACTTTTATATACCCTTTTAACCAATGGGTACAGGGTAAAAAATTACCTTAAGGCTTCATAATAATAATTAAATAAATAGATATTCCCGATATATAATGGATAAAATCATATGACTTTGGGAAATGTATTCAATTTTTATATAATATAATATACCATGCTCGACATCCCACTACCTATAAAGGCTTTGTGCGATACTTTCTCAAAATCGCCCATATATGTTCAAAGCTACCATATGATATAATGCATAAAATCATATGACTCCGAGATGCGTACTTGATTGTCAAAATACCATAATAATTCACCATGCTCGACATCACATCATCACATATAAAGATTTTTTGCCACGCTTTCTCGAAATCGCCCATATATGTTCGAAGGTACCAATCAAAAACAATTTTCATATGTATTTTTAATGAAGCAAGCAAGTCGTCCTTGCCGATCTATAAATTACTATACAATTATTTAAATTCTCCATACAAGTCTCAGCAGCGAACGCATGCTGTCTCCCTCACTCCTACCACGCAATGTCGCATTGGTATTTCAGTACAAATTTTAAATTGATATTTCTCCCACATTTATTGCCCGATTTCGACGAAATTTGGTCAGCTAATACCTCTTGGCAATACTAATATGTGTGCCAAATAAGAATGCGATATCTTTAATACAACTTCAGTTATTTGTTTTTCCAAATTGAAGGAGTGGAAGTGAAAGACATGTCTCAATCGACTGGGAGACATATCTCAATCGACTCGGCTGTTGATGCTGATCAAGTATATATATACTTTATGGGGTCGGAAATGGTTCCTTCCCGGCATTACATACAATTTAGCGACTTTTATATACCCTTTTAACCAATGGGTACAGGGTAAAAAATTACCTTAAGGCTTCATAATAATAATTAAATAAATAGATATTCCCGATATATAATGGATAAAATCATATGACTTTGGGAAATGTATTCAATTTTTATATAATATAATATACCATGCTCGACATCCCACTACCTATAAAGGCTTTGTGCGATACTTTCTCAAAATCGCCCATATATGTTCAAAGCTACCATATGATATAATGCATAAAATCATATGACTCCGAGATGCGTACTTGATTGTCAAAATACCATAATAATTCACCATGTTCGACATCACATCATCACATATAAAGATTTTTTGCCACGCTTTCTCGAAATCGCCCATATATGTTCGAAGGTACCAATCAAAAACAATTTTCATATGTATTTTTAATGAAGCAAGCAAGTCGTCCTTGCCGATCTATAAATTACTATACAATTATTTAAATTCTCCATACAAGTCTCAGCAGCGAACGCATGCTGTCTCCCTCACTCCTACCACGCAATGTCGCATTGGTATTTCAGTACAAATTTTAAATTGATATTTCTCCCACATTTATTGCCCGATTTCGACGAAATTTGGTCAGCTAATACCTCTTGGCAATACTAATATGTGTGCCAAATAAGAATGCGATATCTTTAATACAACTTCAGTTATTTGTTTTTCCAAATTGAAGGAGTGGAAGTGAAAGACATGTCTCAATCGACTGGGAGACATATCTCAATCGACTCGGCTGTTGATGCTGATCAAGTATATATATACTTTATGGGGTCGGAAATGGTTCCTTCCCGGCATTACATACAATTTAGCGACTTTTATATACCCTTTTAACCAATGGGTACAGGGTAAAAAATTACCTTAAGGCTTCATAATAATAATTAAATAAATAGATATTCCCGATATATAATGGATAAAATCATATGACTTTGGGAAATGTATTCAATTTTTATATAATAATAATATACCATGCTCGACATCCCACTACCTATAAAGGCTTTGTGCGATACTTTCTCAAAATCGCCCATATATGTTCAAAGCTACCATATGATATAATGCATAAAATCATATGACTCCGAGATGCGTACTTGATTGTCAAAATACCATAATAATTCACCATGTTCGACATCACATCATCACATATAAAGATTTTTTGCCACGCTTTCTCGAAATCGCCCATATATGTTCGAAGGTACCAATCAAAAACAATTTTCATATGTATTTTTAATGAAGCAAGCAAGTCGTCCTTGCCGATCTATAAATTACTATACAATTATTTAAATTCTCCATACAAGTCTCAGCAGCGAACGCATGCTGTCTCCCTCACTCCTACCACGCAATGTCGCATTGGTATTTCAGTACAAATTTTAAATTGATATTTCTCCCACATTTATTGCCCGATTTCGACGAAATTTGGTCAGCTAATACCTCTTGGCAATACTAATATGTGTGCCAAATAAGAATGCGATATCTTTAATACAACTTCAGTTATTTGTTTTTCCAAATTGAAGGAGTGGAAGTGAAAGACATGTCTCAATCGACTGGGAGACATATCTCAATCGACTCGGCTGTTGATGCTGATCAAGTATATATATACTTTATGGGGTCGGAAATGGTTCCTTCCCGGCATTACATACAATTTAGCGACTTTTATATACCCTTTTAACCAATGGGTACAGGGTAAAAAATTACCTTAAGGCTTCATAATAATAATTAAATAAATAGATATTCCCGATATATAATGGATAAAATCATATGACTTTGGGAAATGTATTCAATTTTTATATAATATAATATACCATGCTCGACATCCCACTACCTATAAAGGCTTTGTGCGATACTTTCTCAAAATCGCCCATATATGTTCAAAGCTACCATATGATATAATGCATAAAATCATATGACTCCGAGATGCGTACTTGATTGTCAAAATACCATAATAATTCACCATGTTCGACATCACATCATCACATATAAAGATTTTTTGCCACGCTTTCTCGAAATCGCCCATATATGTTCGAAGGTACCAATCAAAAACAATTTTCATATGTATTTTTAATGAAGCAAGCAAGTCGTCCTTGCCGATCTATAAATTACTATACAATTATTTAAATTCTCCATACAAGTCTCAGCAGCGAACGCATGCTGTCTCCCTCACTCCTACCACGCAATGTCGCATTGGTATTTCAGTACAAATTTTAAATTGATATTTCTCCCACATTTATTGCCCGATTTCGACGAAATTTGGTCAGCTAATACCTCTTGGCAATACTAATATGTGTGCCAAATAAGAATGCGATATCTTTAATACAACTTCAGTTATTTGTTTTTCCAAATTGAAGGAGTGGAAGTGAAAGACATGTCTCAATCGACTGGGAGACATATCTCAATCGACTCGGCTGTTGATGCTGATCAAGTATATATATACTTTATGGGGTCGGAAATGGTTCCTTCCCGGCATTACATACAATTTAGCGACTTTTATATACCCTTTTAACCAATGGGTACAGGGTAAAAAATTACCTTAAGGCTTCATAATAATAATTAAATAAATAGATATTCCCGATATATAATGGATAAAATCATATGACTTTGGGAAATGTATTCAATTTTTATATAATATAATATACCATGCTCGACATCCCACTACCTATAAAGGCTTTGTGCGATACTTTCTCAAAATCGCCCATATATGTTCAAAGCTACCATATGATATAATGCATAAAATCATATGACTCCGAGATGCGTACTTGATTGTCAAAATACCATAATAATTCACCATGTTCGACATCACATCATCACATATAAAGATTTTTTGCCACGCTTTCTCGAAATCGCCCATATATGTTCGAAGGTACCAATCAAAAACAATTTTCATATGTATTTTTAATGAAGCAAGCAAGTCGTCCTTGCCGATCTATAAATTACTATACAATTATTTAAATTCTCCATACAAGTCTCAGCAGCGAACGCATGCTGTCTCCCTCACTCCTACCACGCAATGTCGCATTGGTATTTCAGTACAAATTTTAAATTGATATTTCTCCCACATTTATTGCCCGATTTCGACGAAATTTGGTCAGCTAATACCTCTTGGCAATACTAATATGTGTGCCAAATAAGAATGCGATATCTTTAATACAACTTCAGTTATTTGTTTTTCCAAATTGAAGGAGTGGAAGTGAAAGACATGTCTCAATCGACTGGGAGACATATCTCAATCGACTCGGCTGTTGATGCTGATCAAGTATATATATACTTTATGGGGTCGGAAATGGTTCCTTCCCGGCATTACATACAATTTAGCGACTTTTATATACCCTTTTAACCAATGGGTACAGGGTAAAAAATTACCTTAAGGCTTCATAATAATAATTAAATAAATAGATATTCCCGATATATAATGGATAAAATCATATGACTTTGGGAAATGTATTCAATTTTTATATAATATAATATACCATGCTCGACATCCCACTACCTATAAAGGCTTTGTGCGATACTTTCTCAAAATCGCCCATATATGTTCAAAGCTACCATATGATATAATGCATAAAATCATATGACTCCGAGATGCGTACTTGATTGTCAAAATACCATAATAATTCACCATGTTCGACATCACATCATCACATATAAAGATTTTTTGCCACGCTTTCTCGAAATCGCCCATATATGTTCGAAGGTACCAATCAAAAACAATTTTCATATGTATTTTTAATGAAGCAAGCAAGTCGTCCTTGCCGATCTATAAATTACTATACAATTATTTAAATTCTCCATACAAGTCTCAGCAGCGAACGCATGCTGTCTCCCTCACTCCTACCACGCAATGTCGCATTGGTATTTCAGTACAAATTTTAAATTGATATTTCTCCCACATTTATTGCCCGATTTCGACGAAATTTGGTCAGCTAATACCTCTTGGCAATACTAATATGTGTGCCAAATAAGAATGCGATATCTTTAATACAACTTCAGTTATTTGTTTTTCCAAATTGAAGGAGTGGAAGTGAAAGACATGTCTCAATCGACTGGGAGACATATCTCAATCGACTCGGCTGTTGATGCTGATCAAGTATATATATACTTTATGGGGTCGGAAATGGTTCCTTCCCGGCATTACATACAATTTAGCGACATAACTTTTATATACCCTTTTAACCAATGGGTACAGGGTAAAAAATTACCTTAAGGCTTCATAATAATAATTAAATAAATAGATATTCCCGATATATAATGGATAAAATCATATGACTTTGGGAAATGTATTCAATTTTTATATAATATAATATACCATGCTCGACATCCCACTACCTATAAAGGCTTTGTGCGATACTTTCTCAAAATCGCCCATATATGTTCAAAGCTACCATATGATATAATGCATAAAATCATATGACTCCGAGATGCGTACTTGATTGTCAAAATACCATAATAATTCACCATGTTCGACATCACATCATCACATATAAAGATTTTTTGCCACGCTTTCTCGAAATCGCCCATATATGTTCGAAGGTACCAATCAAAAACAATTTTCATATGTATTTTTAATGAAGCAAGCAAGTCGTCCTTGCCGATCTATAAATTACTATACAATTATTTAAATTCTCCATACAAGTCTCAGCAGCGAACGCATGCTGTCTCCCTCACTCCTACCACGCAATGTCGCATTGGTATTTCAGTACAAATTTTAAATTGATATTTCTCCCACATTTATTGCCCGATTTCGACGAAATTTGGTCAGCTAATACCTCTTGGCAATACTAATATGTGTGCCAAATAAGAATGCGATATCTTTAATACAACTTCAGTTATTTGTTTTTCCAAATTGAAGGAGTGGAAGTGAAAGACATGTCTCAATCGACTGGGAGACATATCTCAATCGACTCGGCTGTTGATGCTGATCAAGTATATATATACTTTATGGGGTCGGAAATGGTTCCTTCCCGGCATTACATACAATTTAGCGACTTTTATATACCCTTTTAACCAATGGGTACAGGGTAAAAAATTACCTTAAGGCTTCATAATAATAATTAAATAAATAGATATTCCCGATATATAATGGATAAAATCATATGACTTTGGGAAATGTATTCAATTTTTATATAATATAATATACCATGCTCGACATCCCACTACCTATAAAGGCTTTGTGCGATACTTTCTCAAAATCGCCCATATATGTTCAAAGCTACCATATGATATAATGCATAAAATCATATGACTCCGAGATGCGTACTTGATTGTCAAAATACCATAATAATTCACCATGTCGACATCACATCATCACATATAAAGATTTTTTGCCACGCTTTCTCGAAATCGCCCATATATGTTCGAAGGTACCAATCAAAAACAATTTTCATATGTATTTTTAATGAAGCAAGCAAGTCGTCCTTGCCGATCTATAAATTACTATACAATTATTTAAATTCTCCATACAAGTCTCAGCAGCGAACGCATGCTGTCTCCCTCACCTACCAAATAAAATAAACCACACAAGCTTACACCCCATAAGCAACACCAAAAAAACAGACCGAAACATCAAACATAAACGCCCACCATAAAAGATTTGCCACTACAATGGCCAACAAATAATTTCCCATAAATACAACATATAAATCCCACCCCCAGCGCTACCACGCAATGTCGCATTGGTATTTCAGTACAAATTTTAAATTGATATTTCTCCCACATTTATTGCCCGATTTCGACGAAATTTGGTCAGCTAATACCTCTTGGCAATACTAATATGTGTGCCAAATAAGAATGCGATATCTTTAATACAACTTCAGTTATTTGTTTTTCCAAATTGAAGGAGTGGAAGTGAAAGACATGTCTCAATCGACTGGGAGACATATCTCAATCGACTCGGCTGTTGATGCTGATCAAGTATATATATACTTTATGGGGGGGTCGGAAATGGTTCCTTCCTCCCGGCATTACATACAATTTAGCGACTTTTATATACCCTTTTAACCAATGGGTACAGGGTAAAAAATTACCTTAAGGCTTCATAATAATAATTAAATAAATAGATATTCCCGATATAGTAATGGATAAAAAATCATATGACTTTTGGGAAATTTATTTATTTTTTTTAAAATATAATATACCATGCTCGACATCCCACTACCTATAAAGGCTTTGTGCGATACTTTCTCAAAATCGCCCATATATGTTCAAAGCTACCATATGATATAATGCATAAAATCATATGACTCCGAGATGCGTACTTAGATTGTCAAAATACCATAATAATTCACCATGCTCGACATCACATCATCACATATAAAGATTTTTTGCCACGCTTTCTCGAAATCGCCCATATATGTTCGAAGGTACCAATCAAAAACAATTTTCATATGTATTTTTAATGAAGCAAGCAAGTCGTCCTTGCCGATCTATAAATTACTATACAATTATTTAAATTCTCCATACAAGTCTCAGCAGCGAACGCATGCTGTCTCCCTCACTCCTACCACGCAATGTCGCATTGGTATTTCAGTACAAATTTTAAATTGATATTTCTCCCACATTTATTGCCCGATTTCGACGAAATTTGGTCAGCTAATACCTCTTGGCAATACTAATATGTGTGCCAAATAAGAATGCGATATCTTTAATACAACTTCAGTTATTTGTTTTTCCAAATTGAAGGAGTGGAAGTGAAAGACATGTCTCAATCGACTGGGAGACATATCTCAATCGACTCGGCTGTTGATGCTGATCAAGTATATATATACTTTATGGGGTCGGAAATGGTTCCTTCCCGGCATTACATACAATTTAGCGACTTTTATATACCCTTTTAACCAATGGGTACAGGGTAAAAAATTACCTTAAGGCTTCATAATAATAATTAAATAAATAGATATTCCCGATATATAATGGATAAAATCATATGACTTTGGGAAATGTATTCAATTTTTATATAATATAATATACCATGCTCGACATCCCACTACCTATAAAGGCTTTGTGCGATACTTTCTCAAAATCGCCCATATATGTTCAAAGCTACCATATGATATAATGCATAAAATCATATGACTCCGAGATGCGTACTTGATTGTCAAAATACCATAATAATTCACCATGCTCGACATCACATCATCACATATAAAGATTTTTTGCCACGCTTTCTCGAAATCGCCCATATATGTTCGAAGGTACCAATCAAAAACAATTTTCATATGTATTTTTAATGAAGCAAGCAAGTCGTCCTTGCCGATCTATAAATTACTATACAATTATTTAAATTCTCCATACAAGTCTCAGCAGCGAACGCATGCTGTCTCCCTCACTCCTACCACGCAATGTCGCATTGGTATTTCAGTACAAATTTTAAATTGATATTTCTCCCACATTTATTGCCCGATTTCGACGAAATTTGGTCAGCTAATACCTCTTGGCCATACTAATATGTGTGCCAAATAAGAATGCGATATCTTTAATACAACTTCAGTTATTTGTTTTTCCAAATTGAAGGAGTGGAAGTGAAAGACATGTCTCAATCGACTGGGAGACATATCTCAATCGACTCGGCTGTTGATGCTGATCAAGTATATATATACTTTATGGGGTCGGAAATGGTTCCTTCCCGGCATTACATACAATTTAGCGACTTTTATATACCCTTTTAACCAATGGGTACAGGGTAAAAAATTACCTTAAGGCTTCATAATAATAATTAAATAAATAGATATTCCCGATATATAATGGATAAAATCATATGACTTTGGGAAATGTATTCAATTTTTATATAATATAATATACCATGCTCGACATCCCACTACCTATAAAGGCTTTGTGCCATACTTTCTCAAAATCGCCCATATATGTTCAAAGCTACCATATGATATAATGCATAAAATCATATGACTCCGAGATGCGTACTTGATTGTCAAAATACCATAATAATTCACCATGCTCGACATCACATCATCACATATAAAGATTTTTTGCCACGCTTTCTCGAAATCGCCCATATATGTTCGAAGGTACCAATCAAAAACAATTTTCATATGTATTTTTAATGAAGCAAGCAAGTCGTCCTTGCCGATCTATAAATTACTATACAATTATTTAAATTCTCCATACAAGTCTCAGCAGCGAACGCATGCTGTCTCCCTCACTCCTACCACGCAATGTCGCATTGGTATTTCAGTACAAATTTTAAATTGATATTTCTCCCACATTTATTGCCCGATTTCGACGAAATTTGGTCAGCTAATACCTCTTGGCCATACTAATATGTGTGCCAAATAAGAATGCGATATCTTTAATACAACTTCAGTTATTTGTTTTTCCAAATTGAAGGAGTGGAAGTGAAAGACATGTCTCAATCGACTGGGAGACATATCTCAATCGACTCGGCTGTTGATGCTGATCAAGTATATATATACTTTATGGGGTCGGAAATGGTTCCTTCCCGGCATTACATACAATTTAGCGACTTTTATATACCCTTTTAACCAATGGGTACAGGGTAAAAAATTACCTTAAGGCTTCATAATAATAATTAAATAAATAGATATTCCCGATATATAATGGATAAAATCATATGACTTTGGGAAATGTATTCAATTTTTATATAATATAATATACCATGCTCGACATCCCACTACCTATAAAGGCTTTGTGCGATACTTTCTCAAAATCGCCCATATATGTTCAAAGCTACCATATGATATAATGCATAAAATCATATGACTCCGAGATGCGTACTTGATTGTCAAAATACCATAATAATTCACCATGCTCGACATCACATCATCACATATAAAGATTTTTTGCCACGCTTTCTCGAAATCGCCCATATATGTTCGAAGGTACCAATCAAAAACAATTTTCATATGTATTTTTAATGAAGCAAGCAAGTCGTCCTTGCCGATCTATAAATTACTATACAATTATTTAAATTCTCCATACAAGTCTCAGCAGCGAACGCATGCTGTCTCCCTCACTCCTACCACGCAATGTCGCATTGGTATTTCAGTACAAATTTTAAATTGATATTTCTCCCACATTTATTGCCCGATTTCGACGAAATTTGGTCAGCTAATACCTCTTGGCAATACTAATATGTGTGCCAAATAAGAATGCGATATCTTTAATACAACTTCAGTTATTTGTTTTTCCAAATTGAAGGAGTGGAAGTGAAAGACATGTCTCAATCGACTGGGAGACATATCTCAATCGACTCGGCTGTTGATGCTGATCAAGTATATATATACTTTATGGGGTCGGAAATGGTTCCTTCCCGGCATTACATACAATTTAGCGACTTTTATATACCCTTTTAACCAATGGGTACAGGGTAAAAAATTACCTTAAGGCTTCATAATAATAATTAAATAAATAGATATTCCCGATATATAATGGATAAAATCATATGACTTTGGGAAATGTATTCAATTTTTATATAATATACCATGCTCGACATCCCACTACCTATAAAGGCTTTGTGCCATACTTTCTCAAAATCGCCCATATATGTTCAAAGCTACCATATGATATAATGCATAAAATCATATGACTCCGAGATGCGTACTTGATTGTCAAAATACCATAATAATTCACCATGCTCGACATCACATCATCACATATAAAGATTTTTTGCCACGCTTTCTCGAAATCGCCCATATATGTTCGAAGGTACCAATCAAAAACAATTTTCATATGTATTTTTAATGAAGCAAGCAAGTCGTCCTTGCCGATCTATAAATTACTATACAATTATTTAAATTCTCCATACAAGTCTCAGCAGCGAACGCATGCTGTCTCCCTCACTCCTACCACGCAATGTCGCATTGGTATTTCAGTACAAATTTTAAATTGATATTTCTCCCACATTTATTGCCCGATTTCGACGAAATTTGGTCAGCTAATACCTCTTGGCAATACTAATATGTGTGCCAAATAAGAATGCGATATCTTTAATACAACTTCAGTTATTTGTTTTTCCAAATTGAAGGAGTGGAAGTGAAAGACATGTCTCAATCGACTGGGAGACATATCTCAATCGACTCGGCTGTTGATGCTGATCAAGTATATATATACTTTATGGGGTCGGAAATGGTTCCTTCCCGGCATTACATACAATTTAGCGACTTTTATATACCCTTTTAACCAATGGGTACAGGGTAAAAAATTACCTTAAGGCTTCATAATAATAATTAAATAAATAGATATTCCCGATATATAATGGATAAAATCATATGACTTTGGGAAATGTATTCAATTTTTATATAATATAATATACCATGCTCGACATCCCACTACCTATAAAGGCTTTGTGCGATACTTTCTCAAAATCGCCCATATATGTTCAAAGCTACCATATGATATAATGCATAAAATCATATGACTCCGAGATGCGTACTTGATTGTCAAAATACCATAATAATTCACCATGCTCGACATCACATCATCACATATAAAGATTTTTTGCCACGCTTTCTCGAAATCGCCCATATATGTTCGAAGGTACCAATCAAAAACAATTTTCATATGTATTTTTAATGAAGCAAGCAAGTCGTCCTTGCCGATCTATAAATTACTATACAATTATTTAAATTCTCCATACAAGTCTCAGCAGCGAACGCATGCTGTCTCCCTCACTCCTACCACGCAATGTCGCATTGGTATTTCAGTACAAATTTTAAATTGATATTTCTCCCACATTTATTGCCCGATTTCGACGAAATTTGGTCAGCTAATACCTCTTGGCCATACTAATATGTGTGCCAAATAAGAATGCGATATCTTTAATACAACTTCAGTTATTTGTTTTTCCAAATTGAAGGAGTGGAAGTGAAAGACATGTCTCAATCGACTGGGAGACATATCTCAATCGACTCGGCTGTTGATGCTGATCAAGTATATATATACTTTATGGGGTCGGAAATGGTTCCTTCCCGGCATTACATACAATTTAGCGACTTTTATATACCCTTTTAACCAATGGGTACAGGGTAAAAAATTACCTTAAGGCTTCATAATAATAATTAAATAAATAGATATTCCCGATATATAATGGATAAAATCATATGACTTTGGGAAATGTATTCAATTTTTATATAATATAATATACCATGCTCGACATCCCACTACCTATAAAGGCTTTGTGCGATACTTTCTCAAAATCGCCCATATATGTTCAAAGCTACCATATGATATAATGCATAAAATCATATGACTCCGAGATGCGTACTTGATTGTCAAAATACCATAATAATTCACCATGCTCGACATCACATCATCACATATAAAGATTTTTTGCCACGCTTTCTCGAAATCGCCCATATATGTTCGAAGGTACCAATCAAAAACAATTTTCATATGTATTTTTAATGAAGCAAGCAAGTCGTCCTTGCCGATCTATAAATTACTATACAATTATTTAAATTCTCCATACAAGTCTCAGCAGCGAACGCATGCTGTCTCCCTCACTCCTACCACGCAATGTCGCATTGGTATTTCAGTACAAATTTTAAATTGATATTTCTCCCACATTTATTGCCCGATTTCGACGAAATTTGGTCAGCTAATACCTCTTGGCAATACTAATATGTGTGCCAAATAAGAATGCGATATCTTTTTTTTTTTTTTTTTTTTTTTTTTTTTTTTTTTTTTTTAAGGGGGGGAAAAAAATTTTTTTTTTTTTTTTTTTAATTTTTTTTAAATATTTTTTTTTTTTTTTTTTTTTTTTTTATATATATATTTTTTTGTTTTTTAAATTTTTTTTTTCTTTTTTTTAAAAAAATTTATAATTTTTTTTTTTTTTTTTAATAATTTAATTAAAGAAAATAAAAATAAAATTATTTTTTTTAAAAAAAAATAAAAAAAATATTTTTTTTTTTAAAAAAAAAAAAAAAATTATATTATTTTGGAAAATTATTTAATTTTTATATAATATAATATACCATGCTCGACATCCCACTACCTATAAAGGCTTTGTGCCATACTTTCTCAAAATCGCCCATATATGTTCAAAGCTACCATATGATATAATGCATAAAATCATATGACTCCGAGATGCGTACTTGATTGTCAAAATACCATAATAATTCACCATGCTCGACATCACATCATCACATATAAAGATTTTTTGCCACGCTTTCTCGAAATCGCCCATATATGTTCGAAGGTACCAATCAAAAACAATTTTCATATGTATTTTTAATGAAGCAAGCAAGTCGTCCTTGCCGATCTATAAATTACTATACAATTATTTAAATTCTCCATACAAGTCTCAGCAGCGAACGCATGCTGTCTCCCCACCCCTACCACGCAATGTCGCATTGGTATTTCAGTACAAATTTTAAATTGATATTTCTCCCACATTTATTGCCCGATTTCGACGAAATTTGGTCAGCTAATACCTCTTGGCAATACTAATATGTGTGCAAATAAGAATGCGATATCTTTAATACAACTTCAGTTATTTGTTTTTCCAAATTGAAGGAGTGGAAGTGAAAGACATGTCTCAAGCTGTCTCAATCGACTGGGAGACATATCTCAATCGACTCGGCTGTTGATGCTGATCAAGTATATATATACTTTATGGGGTCGGAAATGGTTCCTTCCCGGCATTACATACAATTTAGCGACTTTTATATACCCTTTTAACCAATGGGTACAGGGTAAAAAATTACCTTAAGGCTTCATAATAATAATTAAATAAATAGATATTCCCGATATATAATGGATAAAATCATATGACTTTGGGAAATGTATTCAATTTTTATATAATATAATATACCATGCTCGACATCCCACTACCTATAAAGGCTTTGTGCGATACTTTCTCAAAATCGCCCATATATGTTCAAAGCTACCATATGATATAATGCATAAAATCATATGACTCCGAGATGCGTACTTGATTGTCAAAATACCATAATAATTCACCATGCTCGACATCACATCATCACATATAAAGATTTTTTGCCACGCTTTCTCGAAATCGCCCATATATGTTCGAAGGTACCAATCAAAAACAATTTTCATATGTATTTTTAATGAAGCAAGCAAGTCGTCCTTGCCGATCTATAAATTACTATACAATTATTTAAATTCTCCATACAAGTCTCAGCAGCGAACGCATGCTGTCTCCCTCACTCCTACCACGCAATGTCGCATTGGTATTTCAGTACAAATTTTAAATTGATATTTCTCCCACATTTATTGCCCGATTTCGACGAAATTTGGTCAGCTAATACCTCTTGGCCATACTAATATGTGTGCCAAATAAGAATGCGATATCTTTAATACAACTTCAGTTATTTGTTTTTCCAAATTGAAGGAGTGGAAGTGAAAGACATGTCTCAATCGACTGGGAGACATATCTCAATCGACTCGGCTGTTGATGCTGATCAAGTATATATATACTTTATGGGGTCGGAAATGGTTCCTTCCCGGCATTACATACAATTTAGCGACTTTTATATACCCTTTTAACCAATGGGTACAGGGTAAAAAATTACCTTAAGGCTTCATAATAATAATTAAATAAATAGATATTCCCGATATATAATGGATAAAATCATATGACTTTGGGAAATGTATTCAATTTTTATATAATATAATATACCATGCTCGACATCCCACTACCTATAAAGGCTTTGTGCGATACTTTCTCAAAATCGCCCATATATGTTCAAAGCTACCATATGATATAATGCATAAAATCATATGACTCCGAGATGCGTACTTGATTGTCAAAATACCATAATAATTCACCATGCTCGACATCACATCATCACATATAAAGATTTTTTGCCACGCTTTCTCGAAATCGCCCATATATGTTCGAAGGTACCAATCAAAAACAATTTTCATATGTATTTTTAATGAAGCAAGCAAGTCGTCCTTGCCGATCTATAAATTACTATACAATTATTTAAATTCTCCATACAAGTCTCAGCAGCGAACGCATGCTGTCTCCCTCACTCCTACCACGCAATGTCGCATTGGTATTTCAGTACAAATTTTAAATTGATATTTCTCCCACATTTATTGCCCGATTTCGACGAAATTTGGTCAGCTAATACCTCTTGGCCATACTAATATGTGTGCCAAATAAGAATGCGATATCTTTAATACAACTTCAGTTATTTGTTTTTCCAAATTGAAGGAGTGGAAGTGAAAGACATGTCTCAATCGACTGGGAGACATATCTCAATCGACTCGGCTGTTGATGCTGATCAAGTATATATATACTTTATGGGGTCGGAAATGGTTCCTTCCCGGCATTACATACAATTTAGCGACTTTTATATACCCTTTTAACCAATGGGTACAGGGTAAAAAATTACCTTAAGGCTTCATAATAATAATTAAATAAATAGATATTCCCGATATATAATGGATAAAATCATATGACTTTGGGAAATGTATTCAATTTTTATATAATATAATATACCATGCTCGACATCCCACTACCTATAAAGGCTTTGTGCGATACTTTCTCAAAATCGCCCATATATGTTCAAAGCTACCATATGATATAATGCATAAAATCATATGACTCCGAGATGCGTACTTGATTGTCAAAATACCATAATAATTCACCATGCTCGACATCACATCATCACATATAAAGATTTTTTGCCACGCTTTCTCGAAATCGCCCATATATGTTCGAAGGTACCAATCAAAAACAATTTTCATATGTATTTTTAATGAAGCAAGCAAGTCGTCCTTGCCGATCTATAAATTACTATACAATTATTTAAATTCTCCATACAAGTCTCAGCAGCGAACGCATGCTGTCTCCCTCACTCCTACCACGCAATGTCGCATTGGTATTTCAGTACAAATTTTAAATTGATATTTCTCCCACATTTATTGCCCGATTTCGACGAAATTTGGTCAGCTAATACCTCTTGGCCATACTAATATGTGTGCCAAATAAGAATGCGATATCTTTAATACAACTTCAGTTATTTGTTTTTCCAAATTGAAGGAGTGGAAGTGAAAGACATGTCTCAATCGACTGGGAGACATATCTCAATCGACTCGGCTGTTGATGCTGATCAAGTATATATATACTTTATGGGGTCGGAAATGGTTCCTTCCCGGCATTACATACAATTTAGCGACTTTTATATACCCTTTTAACCAATGGGTACAGGGTAAAAAATTACCTTAAGGCTTCATAATAATAATTAAATAAATAGATATTCCCGATATATAATGGATAAAATCATATGACTTTGGGAAATGTATTCAATTTTTATATAATATAATATACCATGCTCGACATCCCACTACCTATAAAGGCTTTGTGCCATACTTTCTCAAAATCGCCCATATATGTTCAAAGCTACCATATGATATAATGCATAAAATCATATGACTCCGAGATGCGTACTTGATTGTCAAAATACCATAATAATTCACCATGCTCGACATCACATCATCACATATAAAGATTTTTTGCCACGCTTTCTCGAAATCGCCCATATATGTTCGAAGGTACCAATCAAAAACAATTTTCATATGTATTTTTAATGAAGCAAGCAAGTCGTCCTTGCCGATCTATAAATTACTATACAATTATTTAAATTCTCCATACAAGTCTCAGCAGCGAACGCATGCTGTCTCCCTCACTCCTACCACGCAATGTCGCATTGGTATTTCAGTACAAATTTTAAATTGATATTTCTCCCACATTTATTGCCCGATTTCGACGAAATTTGGTCAGCTAATACCTCTTGGCCATACTAATATGTGTGCCAAATAAGAATGCGATATCTTTAATACAACTTCAGTTATTTGTTTTTCCAAATTGAAGGAGTGGAAGTGAAAGACATGTCTCAATCGACTGGGAGACATATCTCAATCGACTCGGCTGTTGATGCTGATCAAGTATATATATACTTTATGGGGTCGGAAATGGTTCCTTCTCGGCATTACATACAATTTAGCGACTTTTATATACCCTTTTAACCAATGGGTACAGGGTAAAAAATTACCTTAAGGCTTCATAATAATAATTAAATAAATAGATATTCCCGATATATAATGGATAAAATCATATGACTTTGGGAAATGTATTCAATTTTTATATAATATAATATACCATGCTCGACATCCCACTACCTATAAAGGCTTTGTGCCATACTTTCTCAAAATCGCCCATATATGTTCAAAGCTACCATATGATATAATGCATAAAATCATATGACTCCGAGATGCGTACTTGATTGTCAAAATACCATAATAATTCACCATGCTCGACATCACATCATCACATATAAAGATTTTTTGCCACGCTTTCTCGAAATCGCCCATATATGTTCGAAGGTACCAATCAAAAACAATTTTCATATGTATTTTTAATGAAGCAAGCAAGTCGTCCTTGCCGATCTATAAATTACTATACAATTATTTAAATTCTCCATACAAGTCTCAGCAGCGAACGCATGCTGTCTCCCTCACTCCTACCACGCAATGTCGCATTGGTATTTCAGTACAAATTTTAAATTGATATTTCTCCCACATTTATTGCCCGATTTCGACGAAATTTGGTCAGCTAATACCTCTTGGCCATACTAATATGTGTGCCAAATAAGAATGCGATATCTTTAATACAACTTCAGTTATTTGTTTTTCCAAATTGAAGGAGTGGAAGTGAAAGACATGTCTCAATCGACTGGGAGACATATCTCAATCGACTCGGCTGTTGATGCTGATCAAGTATATATATACTTTATGGGGTCGGAAATGGTTCCTTCTCGGCATTACATACAATTTAGCGACTTTTATATACCCTTTTAACCAATGGGTACAGGGTAAAAAATTACCTTAAGGCTTCATAATAATAATTAAATAAATAGATATTCCCGATATATAATGGATAAAATCATATGACTTTGGGAAATGTATTCAATTTTTATATAATATAATACCATGCTCGACATCCCACTACCTATAAAGGCTTTGTGCCATACTTTCTCAAAATCGCCCATATATGTTCAAAGCTACCATATGATATAATGCATAAAATCATATGACTCCGAGATGCGTACTTGATTGTCAAAATACCATAATAATTCACCATGCTCGACATCACATCATCACATATAAAGATTTTTTGCCACGCTTTCTCGAAATCGCCCATATATGTTCGAAGGTACCAATCAAAAACAATTTTCATATGTATTTTTAATGAAGCAAGCAAGTCGTCCTTGCCGATCTATAAATTACTATACAATTATTTAAATTCTCCATACAAGTCTCAGCAGCGAACGCATGCTGTCTCCCTCACTCCTACCACGCAATGTCGCATTGGTATTTCAGTACAAATTTTAAATTGATATTTCTCCCACATTTATTGCCCGATTTCGACGAAATTTGGTCAGCTAATACCTCTTGGCCATACTAATATGTGTGCCAAATAAGAATGCGATATCTTTAATACAACTTCAGTTATTTGTTTTTCCAAATTGAAGGAGTGGAAGTGAAAGACATGTCTCAATCGACTGGGAGACATATCTCAATCGACTCGGCTGTTGATGCTGATCAAGTATATATATACTTTATGGGGTCGGAAATGCGTTCCTTCCCGGCATTACATACAATTTAGCGACTTTTATATACCCTTTTAACCAATGGGTACAGGGTAAAAAATTACCTTAAGGCTTCATAATAATAATTAAATAAATAGATATTCCCGATATATAATGGATAAAATCATATGACTTTGGGAAATGTATTCAATTTTTATATAATATAATATACCATGCTCGACATCCCACTACCTATAAAGGCTTTGTGCCATACTTTCTCAAAATCGCCCATATATGTTCAAAGCTACCATATGATATAATGCATAAAATCATATGACTCCGAGATGCGTACTTGATTGTCAAAATACCATAATAATTCACCATGCTCGACATCACATCATCACATATAAAGATTTTTTGCCACGCTTTCTCGAAATCGCCCATATATGTTCGAAGGTACCAATCAAAAACAATTTTCATATATATTTTTCATGAAGCAAGCAAGTCGTCCTTGCCGATCTATAAATTACTATACAATTATTTAAATTCTCCATACAAGTCTCAGCAGCGAACGCATGCTGTCTCCCTCACTCCTACCACGCAATGTCGCATTGGTATTTCAGTACAAATTTTAAATTGATATTTCTCCCACATTTATTGCCCGATTTCGACGAAGTTTGGTCAGCTAATACCTCTTGGTGTGCTAAATAAGAATGCGATATCTTTAATACCACTACAGTTAATTTGTTTTCCAAAATGAAGGAGCGGAAGTGAAAGATATGTCTCAATCGACTGGGAGACATATCTCAATCGACTCGGCTGTTGATGCTGATCAAGAATATATATACTTTATGGGGTCGGAAATGGTTCCTTCCCGGCATTACATAAAATTTACGGACTTTTATATACCCTTTTAACCAATGGGTAAAAAAAATTACCTTAAGGCTTCATAATAATAATTAAATAAATAGATATTCCCGATATATAATGGATAAAATCATATGACTTTGGGAAATGTATTCAATTTTTATATAATATAACCATGCTCGACATCCCACTACCTATAAAGGCTTTGTGCCATACTTTCTCAAAATCGCCCATATATGTTCAAAGCTACCATATGATATAATGCATAAAATCATATGACTCCGAGATGCGTACTTGATTGTCAAAATACCATAATAATTCACCATGCTCGACATCACATCATCACATATAAAGATTTTTTGCCACGCTTTCTCGAAATCGCCCATATATGTTCGAAGGTACCAATCAAAAACAATTTTCATATGTATTTTTAATGAAGCAAGCAAGTCGTCCTTGCCGATCTATAAATTACTATACAATTACTTAAATTCTCCATACAAGTCTCAGCAGCGAACGCATGCTGTCTCCCTCACTCCTACCACGCAATGTCGCATTGGTATTTCAGTACAAATTTTAAATTGATATTTCTCCCACATTTATTGCCCGATTTCGACGAAGTTTGGTCAGCTAATACCTCTTGGCCATACTAATATGTGTGCTAAATAAGAATGCGACATCTACCACTACCTATAAAGGCTTTGTGCGGTCAAATACTTTTCTCAAAATACAAATGCCCATATACATGTTTATATACCCTTTAACCAATGGGTACAGGGTAAAAAATTACCTTAAGGCTTCATAATAATAATTAAATAAATAGATATTCCCGATATATAATGGATAAAATCATATGACTTTGGGAAATGTATTCAATTTTTATATAATATACCATGCTCGACATCCCACTACCTATAAAGGCTTTGTGCCATACTTTCTCAAAATCGCCCATATATGTTCAAAGCTACCATATGATATAATGCATAAAATCATATGACTCCGAGATGCGTACTTGATTGTCAAAATACCATAATAATTCACCATGCTCGACATCACATCATCACATATAAAGATTTTTTGCCACGCTTTCTCGAAATCGCCCATATATGTTCGAAGGTACCAATCAAAAACAATTTTCATATGTATTTTTAATGAAGCAAGCAAGTCGTCCTTGCCGATCTATAAATTACTATACAATTACTTAAATTCTCCATACAAGTCTCAGCAGCGAACGCATGCTGTCTCCCTCACTCCTACCACGCAATGTCGCATTGGTATTTCAGTACAAATTTTAAATTGATATTTCTCCCACATTTATTGCCCGATTTCGACGAAGTTTGGTCAGCTAATACCTCTTGGCCATACTAATATGTGTGCTAAATAAGAATGCGATATCTTTAATACAACTTCAGTTATTTGTTTTTCAAATTAAGGAGGGAAGTGAAAGACATGTCCCAACGACTGGGAGACCTATCTCAATACTCGGCTGTTGATGCTGATCAATATATATATACTTTCTGGGGTCAGAAATCGCCCGGCATATATGTTCAGGATTTTATATACCCTTTTAACCAATGGGTACAGGGTAAAAAATTACCTTAAGGCTTCATAATAATAATTAAATAAATAGATATTCCCGATATATAATGGATAAAATCATATGACTTTGGGAAATGTATTCAATTTTTATATAATATACCATGCTCGACATCCCACTACCTATAAAGGCTTTGTGCCATACTTTCTCAAAATCGCCCATATATGTTCAAAGCTACCATATGATATAATGCATAAAATCATATGACTCCGAGATGCGTACTTGATTGTCAAAATACCATAATAATTCACCATGCTCGACATCACATCATCACATATAAAGATTTTTTGCCACGCTTTCTCGAAATCGCCCATATATGTTCGAAGGTACCAATCAAAAACAATTTTCATATGTATTTTTAATGAAGCAAGCAAGTCGTCCTTGCCGATCTATAAATTACTATACAATTACTTAAATTCTCCATACAAGTCTCAGCAGCGAACGCATGCTGTCTCCCTCACTCCTACCACGCAATGTCGCATTGGTATTTCAGTACAAATTTTAAATTGATATTTCTCCCACATTTATTGCCCGATTTCGACGAAGTTTGGTCAGCTAATACCTCTTGGCCATACTAATATGTGTGCTAAATAAGCATCGACATCCCACTACCTATAAAGGCTTTGTGCCATACTTTCTCAAAATCGCCCATATATGTTCAGGTACAGGTACAGGGTAAAAAATTACCTTAAGGCTTCATAATAATAATTAAATAAATAGATATTCCCGATATATAATGTATAAAATCATATGACTTTGGGAAATGTATTCAATTTTTATATAATATACCATGCTCGACATCCCACTACCTATAAAGGCTTTGTGCCATACTTTCTCAAAATCGCCCATATATGTTCAAAGCTACCATATGATATAATGCATAAAATCATATGACTCCGAGATGCGTACTTGATTGTCAAAATACCATAATAATTCACCATGCTCGACATCACATCATCACATATAAAGATTTTTTGCCACGCTTTCTCGAAATCGCCCATATATGTTCGAAGGTACCAATCAAAAACAATTTTCATATGTATTTTTAATGAAGCAAGCAAGTCGTCCTTGCCGATCTATAAATTACTATACAATTACTTAAATTCTCCATACAAGTCTCAGCAGCGAACGCATGCTGTCTCCCTCACTCCTACCACGCAATGTCGCATTGGTATTTCAGTACAAATTTTAAATTGATATTTCTCCCACATTTATTGCCCGATTTCGACGAAGTTTGGTCAGCTAATACCTCTTGGCCATACTAATATGTGTGCTAAAAAGCTCGACATCCCACTACCTATAAAGGCTTTGTGCCATACTTTCTCAAAATCGCCCATATATGTTCAGGTACAGGTACAGGGTAAAAAATTACCTTAAGGCTTCATAATAATAATTAAATAAATAGATATTCCCGATATATAATGTATAAAATCATATGACTTTGGGAAATGTATTCAATTTTTATATAATATACCATGCTCGACATCCCACTACCTATAAAGGCTTTGTGCCATACTTTCTCAAAATCGCCCATATATGTTCAAAGCTACCATATGATATAATGCATAAAATCATATGACTCCGAGATGCGTACTTGATTGTCAAAATACCATAATAATTCACCATGCTCGACATCACATCATCACATATAAAGATTTTTTGCCACGCTTTCTCGAAATCGCCCATATATGTTCGAAGGTACCAATCAAAAACAATTTTCATATGTATTTTTAATGAAGCAAGCAAGTCGTCCTTGCCGATCTATAAATTACTATACAATTACTTAAATTCTCCATACAAGTCTCAGCAGCGAACGCATGCTGTCTCCCTCACTCCTACCACGCAATGTCGCATTGGTATTTCAGTACAAATTTTAAATTGATATTTCTCCCACATTTATTGCCCGATTTCGACGAAATTTGGTCAGCTAATACCTCTTGGCCATACTAATATGTGTGCTAAATAAGAATGCGATATCTTTAATACAACTTCAGTTATTTGTTTTTCCAAATTGAAGGAGTGGAAGTGAGAGACATGTCTCAATCGACTGGGAGACATATCTCAATCGACTCGGCTGTTGATGCTGATCAAGTATATATATACTTTATGGGGTCGGAAATGCTTCCTTCTCGGCATTACATACAATTTAACGACTTTTATATACCCTTTTAACCAATGGGTACAGGGTAAAAAATTACCTTAAGGCTTCATAATAATAATTAAATAAATAGATATTCCCGATATATAATGTATAAAATCATATGACTTTGGGAAATGTATTCAATTTTTATATAATATACCATGCTCGACATCCCACTACCTATAAAGGCTTTGTGCCATACTTTCTCAAAATCGCCCATATATGTTCAAAGCTACCATATGATATAATGCATAAAATCATATGACTCCGAGATGCGTACTTGATTGTCAAAATACCATAATAATTCACCATGCTCGACATCACATCATCACATATAAAGATTTTTTGCCACGCTTTCTCGAAATCGCCCATATATGTTCGAAGGTACCAATCAAAAACAATTTTCATATGTATTTTTAATGAAGCAAGCAAGTCGTCCTTGCCGATCTATAAATTACTATACAATTACTTAAATTCTCCATACAAGTCTCAGCAGCGAACGCATGCTGTCTCCCTCACTCCTACCACGCAATGTCGCATTGGTATTTCAGTACAAATTTTAAATTGATATTTCTCCCACATTTATTGCCCGATTTCGACGAAATTTGGTCAGCTAATACCTCTTGGCCATACTAATATGTGTGCTAAATAAGAATGCGATATCTTTAATACAACTTCAGTTATTTGTTTTTCCAAATTGAAGGAGTGGAAGTGAGAGACATGTCTCAATCGACTGGGAGACATATCTCAATCGACTCGGCTGTTGATGCTGATCAAGTATATATATACTTTATGGGGTCGGAAATGCTTCCTTCTCGGCATTACATACAATTTAACGACTTTTATATACCCTTTTAACCAATGGGTACAGGGTAAAAAATTACCTTAAGGCTTCATAATAATAATTAAATAAATAGATATTCCCGATATATAATGTATAAAATCATATGACTTTGGGAAATGTATTCAATTTTTATATAATATACCATGCTCGACATCCCACTACCTATAAAGGCTTTGTGCCATACTTTCTCAAAATCGCCCATATATGTTCAAAGCTACCATATGATATAATGCATAAAATCATATGACTCCGAGATGCGTACTTGATTGTCAAAATACCATAATAATTCACCATGCTCGACATCACATCATCACATATAAAGATTTTTTGCCACGCTTTCTCGAAATCGCCCATATATGTTCGAAGGTACCAATCAAAAACAATTTTCATATGTATTTTTAATGAAGCAAGCAAGTCGTCCTTGCCGATCTATAAATTACTATACAATTACTTAAATTCTCCATACAAGTCTCAGCAGCGAACGCATGCTGTCTCCCTCACTCCTACCACGCAATGTCGCATTGGTATTTCAGTACAAATTTTAAATTGATATTTCTCCCACATTTATTGCCCGATTTCGACGAAGTTTGGTCAGCTAATACCTCTTGGCCATACTAATATGTGTGCTAAAAAGCTCGACATCCCACTACCTATAAAGGCTTTGTGCCATACTTTCTCAAAATCGCCCATATATGTTCAGGTACAGGTACAGGGTAAAAAATTACCTTAAGGCTTCATAATAATAATTAAATAAATAGATATTCCCGATATATAATGTATAAAATCATATGACTTTGGGAAATGTATTCAATTTTTATATAATATACCATGCTCGACATCCCACTACCTATAAAGGCTTTGTGCCATACTTTCTCAAAATCG
The DNA here is from genome assembly GCA_018903615.1 of Drosophila neocordata. Classification (NCBI taxonomy): domain Eukaryota; kingdom Metazoa; phylum Arthropoda; class Insecta; order Diptera; family Drosophilidae; genus Drosophila; species Drosophila neocordata. The sequence goes on along the minus strand of JAEIGI010000061.1, from coordinate 116,455 downwards.
CCCATATATGTTCAAAGCTACCATATGATATAATGCATAAAATCATATGACTCCGAGATGCGTACTTGATTGTCAAAATACCATAATAATTCACCATGCTCGACATCACATCATCACATATAAAGATTTTTTGCCACGCTTTCTCGAAATCGCCCATATATGTTCGAAGGTACCAATCAAAAACAATTTTCATATGTATTTTTAATGAAGCAAGCAAGTCGTCCTTGCCGATCTATAAATTACTATACAATTACTTAAATTCTCCATACAAGTCTCAGCAGCGAACGCATGCTGTCTCCCTCACTCCTACCACGCAATGTCGCATTGGTATTTCAGTACAAATTTTAAATTGATATTTCTCCCACATTTATTGCCCGATTTCGACGAAGTTTGGTCAGCTAATACCTCTTGGCCATACTAATATGTGTGCTAAAAAGCTCGACATCCCACTACCTATAAAGGCTTTGTGCCATACTTTCTCAAAATCGCCCATATATGTTCAGGTACAGGTACAGGGTAAAAAATTACCTTAAGGCTTCATAATAATAATTAAATAAATAGATATTCCCGATATATAATGTATAAAATCATATGACTTTGGGAAATGTATTCAATTTTTATATAATATACCATGCTCGACATCCCACTACCTATAAAGGCTTTGTGCCATACTTTCTCAAAATCGCCCATATATGTTCAAAGCTACCATATGATATAATGCATAAAATCATATGACTCCGAGATGCGTACTTGATTGTCAAAATACCATAATAATTCACCATGCTCGACATCACATCATCACATATAAAGATTTTTTGCCACGCTTTCTCGAAATCGCCCATATATGTTCGAAGGTACCAATCAAAAACAATTTTCATATGTATTTTTAATGAAGCAAGCAAGTCGTCCTTGCCGATCTATAAATTACTATACAATTACTTAAATTCTCCATACAAGTCTCAGCAGCGAACGCATGCTGTCTCCCTCACTCCTACCACGCAATGTCGCATTGGTATTTCAGTACAAATTTTAAATTGATATTTCTCCCACATTTATTGCCCGATTTCGACGAAGTTTGGTCAGCTAATACCTCTTGGCCATACTAATATGTGTGCTAAAAAGCTCGACATCCCACTACCTATAAAGGCTTTGTGCCATACTTTCTCAAAATCGCCCATATATGTTCAGGTACAGGTACAGGGTAAAAAATTACCTTAAGGCTTCATAATAATAATTAAATAAATAGATATTCCCGATATATAATGTATAAAATCATATGACTTTGGGAAATGTATTCAATTTTTATATAATATACCATGCTCGACATCCCACTACCTATAAAGGCTTTGTGCCATACTTTCTCAAAATCGCCCATATATGTTCAAAGCTACCATATGATATAATGCATAAAATCATATGACTCCGAGATGCGTACTTGATTGTCAAAATACCATAATAATTCACCATGCTCGACATCACATCATCACATATAAAGATTTTTTGCCACGCTTTCTCGAAATCGCCCATATATGTTCGAAGGTACCAATCAAAAACAATTTTCATATGTATTTTTAATGAAGCAAGCAAGTCGTCCTTGCCGATCTATAAATTACTATACAATTACTTAAATTCTCCATACAAGTCTCAGCAGCGAACGCATGCTGTCTCCCTCACTCCTACCACGCAATGTCGCATTGGTATTTCAGTACAAATTTTAAATTGATATTTCTCCCACATTTATTGCCCGATTTCGACGAAATTTGGTCAGCTAATACCTCTTGGCCATACTAATATGTGTGCTAAATAAGAATGCGATATCTTTAATACAACTTCAGTTATTTGTTTTTCCAAATTGAAGGAGTGGAAGTGAGAGACATGTCTCAATCGACTGGGAGACATATCTCAATCGACTCGGCTGTTGATGCTGATCAAGTATATATATACTTTATGGGGTCGGAAATGCTTCCTTCTCGGCATTACATACAATTTAACGACTTTTATATACCCTTTTAACCAATGGGTACAGGGTAAAAAATTACCTTAAGGCTTCATAATAATAATTAAATAAATAGATATTCCCGATATATAATGTATAAAATCATATGACTTTGGGAAATGTATTCAATTTTTATATAATATACCATGCTCGACATCCCACTACCTATAAAGGCTTTGTGCCATACTTTCTCAAAATCGCCCATATATGTTCAAAGCTACCATATGATATAATGCATAAAATCATATGACTCCGAGATGCGTACTTGATTGTCAAAATACCATAATAATTCACCATGCTCGACATCACATCATCACATATAAAGATTTTTTGCCACGCTTTCTCGAAATCGCCCATATATGTTCGAAGGTACCAATCAAAAACAATTTTCATATGTATTTTTAATGAAGCAAGCAAGTCGTCCTTGCCGATCTATAAATTACTATACAATTACTTAAATTCTCCATACAAGTCTCAGCAGCGAACGCATGCTGTCTCCCTCACTCCTACCACGCAATGTCGCATTGGTATTTCAGTACAAATTTTAAATTGATATTTCTCCCACATTTATTGCCCGATTTCGACGAAGTTTGGTCAGCTAATACCTCTTGGCCATACTAATATGTGTGCTAAAAAGCTCGACATCCCACTACCTATAAAGGCTTTGTGCCATACTTTCTCAAAATCGCCCATATATGTTCAGGTACAGGTACAGGGTAAAAAATTACCTTAAGGCTTCATAATAATAATTAAATAAATAGATATTCCCGATATATAATGTATAAAATCATATGACTTTGGGAAATGTATTCAATTTTTATATAATATACCATGCTCGACATCCCACTACCTATAAAGGCTTTGTGCCATACTTTCTCAAAATCGCCCATATATGTTCAAAGCTACCATATGATATAATGCATAAAATCATATGACTCCGAGATGCGTACTTGATTGTCAAAATACCATAATAATTCACCATGCTCGACATCACATCATCACATATAAAGATTTTTTGCCACGCTTTCTCGAAATCGCCCATATATGTTCGAAGGTACCAATCAAAAACAATTTTCATATGTATTTTTAATGAAGCAAGCAAGTCGTCCTTGCCGATCTATAAATTACTATACAATTACTTAAATTCTCCATACAAGTCTCAGCAGCGAACGCATGCTGTCTCCCTCACTCCTACCACGCAATGTCGCATTGGTATTTCAGTACAAATTTTAAATTGATATTTCTCCCACATTTATTGCCCGATTTCGACGAAATTTGGTCAGCTAATACCTCTTGGCCATACTAATATGTGTGCTAAATAAGAATGCGATATCTTTAATACAACTTCAGTTATTTGTTTTTCCAAATTGAAGGAGTGGAAGTGAGAGACATGTCTCAATCGACTGGGAGACATATCTCAATCGACTCGGCTGTTGATGCTGATCAAGTATATATATACTTTATGGGGTCGGAAATGCTTCCTTCTCGGCATTACATACAATTTAACGACTTTTATATACCCTTTTAACCAATGGGTACAGGGTAAAAAATTACCTTAAGGCTTCATAATAATAATTAAATAAATAGATATTCCCGATATATAATGTATAAAATCATATGACTTTGGGAAATGTATTCAATTTTTATATAATATACCATGCTCGACATCCCACTACCTATAAAGGCTTTGTGCCATACTTTCTCAAAATCGCCCATATATGTTCAAAGCTACCATATGATATAATGCATAAAATCATATGACTCCGAGATGCGTACTTGATTGTCAAAATACCATAATAATTCACCATGCTCGACATCACATCATCACATATAAAGATTTTTTGCCACGCTTTCTCGAAATCGCCCATATATGTTCGAAGGTACCAATCAAAAACAATTTTCATATGTATTTTTAATGAAGCAAGCAAGTCGTCCTTGCCGATCTATAAATTACTATACAATTACTTAAATTCTCCATACAAGTCTCAGCAGCGAACGCATGCTGTCTCCCTCACTCCTACCACGCAATGTCGCATTGGTATTTCAGTACAAATTTTAAATTGATATTTCTCCCACATTTATTGCCCGATTTCGACGAAGTTTGGTCAGCTAATACCTCTTGGCCATACTAATATGTGTGCTAAAAAGCTCGACATCCCACTACCTATAAAGGCTTTGTGCCATACTTTCTCAAAATCGCCCATATATGTTCAGGTACAGGTACAGGGTAAAAAATTACCTTAAGGCTTCATAATAATAATTAAATAAATAGATATTCCCGATATATAATGTATAAAATCATATGACTTTGGGAAATGTATTCAATTTTTATATAATATACCATGCTCGACATCCCACTACCTATAAAGGCTTTGTGCCATACTTTCTCAAAATCGCCCATATATGTTCAAAGCTACCATATGATATAATGCATAAAATCATATGACTCCGAGATGCGTACTTGATTGTCAAAATACCATAATAATTCACCATGCTCGACATCACATCATCACATATAAAGATTTTTTGCCACGCTTTCTCGAAATCGCCCATATATGTTCGAAGGTACCAATCAAAAACAATTTTCATATGTATTTTTAATGAAGCAAGCAAGTCGTCCTTGCCGATCTATAAATTACTATACAATTACTTAAATTCTCCATACAAGTCTCAGCAGCGAACGCATGCTGTCTCCCTCACTCCTACCACGCAATGTCGCATTGGTATTTCAGTACAAATTTTAAATTGATATTTCTCCCACATTTATGAATGCCCGATTTCGACGAAATTTGGTCAGCTAATACCTCTTGGCCATACTAATATGTGTGCTAAATAAGAATGCGATATCTTTAATACAACTTCAGTTATTTGTTTTTCCAAATTGAAGGAGTGGAAGTGAGAGACATGTCTCAATCGACTGGGAGACATATCTCAATCGACTCGGCTGTTGATGCTGATCAAGTATATATATACTTTATGGGGTCGGAAATGCTTCCTTCTCGGCATTACATACAATTTAACGACTTTTATATACCCTTTTAACCAATGGGTACAGGGTAAAAAATTACCTTAAGGCTTCATAATAATAATTAAATAAATAGATATTCCCGATATATAATGTATAAAATCATATGACTTTGGGAAATGTATTCAATTTTTATATAATATACCATGCTCGACATCCCACTACCTATAAAGGCTTTGTGCCATACTTTCTCAAAATCGCCCATATATGTTCAAAGCTACCATATGATATAATGCATAAAATCATATGACTCCGAGATGCGTACTTGATTGTCAAAATACCATAATAATTCACCATGCTCGACATCACATCATCACATATAAAGATTTTTTGCCACGCTTTCTCGAAATCGCCCATATATGTTCGAAGGTACCAATCAAAAACAATTTTCATATGTATTTTTAATGAAGCAAGCAAGTCGTCCTTGCCGATCTATAAATTACTATACAATTACTTAAATTCTCCATACAAGTCTCAGCAGCGAACGCATGCTGTCTCCCTCACTCCTACCACGCAATGTCGCATTGGTATTTCAGTACAAATTTTAAATTGATATTTCTCCCACATTTATTGCCCGATTTCGACGAAATTTGGTCAGCTAATACCTCTTGGCCATACTAATATGTGTGCTAAATAAGAATGCGATATCTTTAATACAACTTCAGTTATTTGTTTTTCCAAATTGAAGGAGTGGAAGTGAGAGACATGTCTCAATCGACTGGGAGACATATCTCAATCGACTCGGCTGTTGATGCTGATCAAGTATATATATACTTTATGGGGTCGGAAATGCTTCCTTCTCGGCATTACATACAATTTAACGACTTTTATATACCCTTTTAACCAATGGGTACAGGGTAAAAAATTACCTTAAGGCTTCATAATAATAATTAAATAAATAGATATTCCCGATATATAATGTATAAAATCATATGACTTTGGGAAATGTATTCAATTTTTATATAATATACCATGCTCGACATCCCACTACCTATAAAGGCTTTGTGCCATACTTTCTCAAAATCGCCCATATATGTTCAAAGCTACCATATGATATAATGCATAAAATCATATGACTCCGAGATGCGTACTTGATTGTCAAAATACCATAATAATTCACCATGCTCGACATCACATCATCACATATAAAGATTTTTTGCCACGCTTTCTCGAAATCGCCCATATATGTTCGAAGGTACCAATCAAAAACAATTTTCATATGTATTTTTAATGAAGCAAGCAAGTCGTCCTTGCCGATCTATAAATTACTATACAATTACTTAAATTCTCCATACAAGTCTCAGCAGCGAACGCATGCTGTCTCCCTCACTCCTACCACGCAATGTCGCATTGGTATTTCAGTACAAATTTTAAATTGATATTTCTCCCACATTTATTGCCCGATTTCGACGAAATTTGGTCAGCTAATACCTCTTGGCCATACTAATATGTGTGCTAAATAAGAATGCGATATCTTTAATACAACTTCAGTTATTTGTTTTTCCAAATTGAAGGAGTGGAAGTGAGAGACATGTCTCAATCGACTGGGAGACATATCTCAATCGACTCGGCTGTTGATGCTGATCAAGTATATATATACTTTATGGGGTCGGAAATGCTTCCTTCTCGGCATTACATACAATTTAACGACTTTTATATACCCTTTTAACCAATGGGTACAGGGTAAAAAATTACCTTAAGGCTTCATAATAATAATTAAATAAATAGATATTCCCGATATATAATGTATAAAATCATATGACTTTGGGAAATGTATTCAATTTTTATATAATATACCATGCTCGACATCCCACTACCTATAAAGGCTTTGTGCCATACTTTCTCAAAATCGCCCATATATGTTCAAAGCTACCATATGATATAATGCATAAAATCATATGACTCCGAGATGCGTACTTGATTGTCAAAATACCATAATAATTCACCATGCTCGACATCACATCATCACATATAAAGATTTTTTGCCACGCTTTCTCGAAATCGCCCATATATGTTCGAAGGTACCAATCAAAAACAATTTTCATATGTATTTTTAATGAAGCAAGCAAGTCGTCCTTGCCGATCTATAAATTACTATACAATTACTTAAATTCTCCATACAAGTCTCAGCAGCGAACGCATGCTGTCTCCCTCACTCCTACCACGCAATGTCGCATTGGTATTTCAGTACATATTTTAAATTGATATTTCTCCCACATTTATTGCCCGATTTCGACGAAGTTTGGTCAGCTAATACCTCTTGGCCATACTAATATGTGTGCTAAAAAGCTCGACATCCCACTACCTATAAAGGCTTTGTGCCATACTTTCTCAAAATCGCCCATATATGTTCAGGTACAGGTACAGGGTAAAAAATTACCTTAAGACTTCATAATAATAATTAAATAAATAGATATTCCCGATATATAATGTATAAAATCATATGACTTTGGGAAATGTATTCAATTTTTATATAATATACCATGCTCGACATCCCACTACCTATAAAGGCTTTGTGCCATACTTTCTCAAAATCGCCCATATATGTTCAAAGCTACCATATGATATAATGCATAAAATCATATGACTCCGAGATGCGTACTTGATTGTCAAAATACCATAATAATTCACCATGCTCGACATCACATCATCACATATAAAGATTTTTTGCCACGCTTTCTCGAAATCGCCCATATATGTTCGAAGGTACCAATCAAAAACAATTTTCATATGTATTTTTAATGAAGCAAGCAAGTCGTCCTTGCCGATCTATAAATTACTATACAATTACTTAAATTCTCCATACAAGTCTCAGCAGCGAACGCATGCTGTCTCCCTCACTCCTACCACGCAATGTCGCATTGGTATTTCAGTACAAATTTTAAATTGATATTTCTCCCACATTTATTGCCCGATTTCGACGAAGTTTGGTCAGCTAATACCTCTTGGCCATACTAATATGTGTGCTAAAAAGCTCGACATCCCACTACCTATAAAGGCTTTGTGCCATACTTTCTCAAAATCGCCCATATATGTTCAGGTACAGGTACAGGGTAAAAAATTACCTTAAGGCTTCATAATAATAATTAAATAAATAGATATTCCCGATATATAATGTATAAAATCATATGACTTTGGGAAATGTATTCAATTTTTATATAATATACCATGCTCGACATCCCACTACCTATAAAGGCTTTGTGCCATACTTTCTCAAAATCGCCCATATATGTTCAAAGCTACCATATGATATAATGCATAAAATCATATGACTCCGAGATGCGTACTTGATTGTCAAAATACCATAATAATTCACCATGCTCGACATCACATCATCACATATAAAGATTTTTTGCCACGCTTTCTCGAAATCGCCCATATATGTTCGAAGGTACCAATCAAAAACAATTTTCATATGTATTTTTAATGAAGCAAGCAAGTCGTCCTTGCCGATCTATAAATTACTATACAATTACTTAAATTCTCCATACAAGTCTCAGCAGCGAACGCATGCTGTCTCCCTCACTCCTACCACGCAATGTCGCATTGGTATTTCAGTACAAATTTTAAATTGATATTTCTCCCACATTTATTGCCCGATTTCGACGAAGTTTGGTCAGCTAATACCTCTTGGCCATACTAATATGTGTGCTAAAAAGCTCGACATCCCACTACCTATAAAGGCTTTGTGCCATACTTTCTCAAAATCGCCCATATATGTTCAGGTACAGGTACAGGGTAAAAAATACCTTAAGGCTTCATAATAATAATTAAATAAATAGATATTCCCGATATATAATGTATAAAATCATATGACTTTGGGAAATGTATTCAATTTTTATATAATATACCATGCTCGACATCCCACTACCTATAAAGGCTTTGTGCCATACTTTCTCAAAATCGCCCATATATGTTCAAAGCTACCATATGATATAATGCATAAAATCATATGACTCCGAGATGCGTACTTGATTGTCAAAATACCATAATAATTCACCATGCTCGACATCACATCATCACATATAAAGATTTTTTGCCACGCTTTCTCGAAATCGCCCATATATGTTCGAAGGTACCAATCAAAAACAATTTTCATATGTATTTTTAATGAAGCAAGCAAGTCGTCCTTGCCGATCTATAAATTACTATACAATTACTTAAATTCTCCATACAAGTCTCAGCAGCGAACGCATGCTGTCTCCCTCACTCCTACCACGCAATGTCGCATTGGTATTTCAGTACAAATTTTAAATTGATATTTCTCCCACATTTATTGCCCGATTTCGACGAAATTTGGTCAGCTAATACCTCTTGGCCATACTAATATGTGTGCTAAATAAGAATGCGATATCTTTAATACAACTTCAGTTATTTGTTTTTCCAAATTGAAGGAGTGGAAGTGAGAGACATGTCTCAATCGACTGGGAGACATATCTCAATCGACTCGGCTGTTGATGCTGATCAAGTATATATATACTTTATGGGGTCGGAAATGCTTCCTTCTCGGCATTACATACAATTTAACGACTTTTATATACCCTTTTAACCAATGGGTACAGGGTAAAAAATTACCTTAAGGCTTCATAATAATAATTAAATAAATAGATATTCCCGATATATAATGTATAAAATCATATGACTTTGGGAAATGTATTCAATTTTTATATAATATACCATGCTCGACATCCCACTACCTATAAAGGCTTTGTGCCATACTTTCTCAAAATCGCCCATATATGTTCAAAGCTACCATATGATATAATGCATAAAATCATATGACTCCGAGATGCGTACTTGATTGTCAAAATACCATAATAATTCACCATGCTCGACATCACATCATCACATATAAAGATTTTTTGCCACGCTTTCTCGAAATCGCCCATATATGTTCGAAGGTACCAATCAAAAACAATTTTCATATGTATTTTTAATGAAGCAAGCAAGTCGTCCTTGCCGATCTATAAATTACTATACAATTACTTAAATTCTCCATACAAGTCTCAGCAGCGAACGCATGCTGTCTCCCTCACTCCTACCACGCAATGTCGCATTGGTATTTCAGTACAAATTTTAAATTGATATTTCTCCCACATTTATTGCCCGATTTCGACGAAATTTGGTCAGCTAATACCTCTTGGCCATACTAATATGTGTGCTAAATAAGAATGCGATATCTTTAATACAACTTCAGTTATTTGTTTTTCCAAATTGAAGGAGTGGAAGTGAGAGACATGTCTCAATCGACTGGGAGACATATCTCAATCGACTCGGCTGTTGATGCTGATCAAGTATATATATACTTTATGGGGTCGGAAATGCTTCCTTCTCGGCATTACATACAATTTAACGACTTTTATATACCCTTTTAACCAATGGGTACAGGGTAAAAAATTACCTTAAGGCTTCATAATAATAATTAAATAAATAGATATTCCCGATATATAATGTATAAAATCATATGACTTTGGGAAATGTATTCAATTTTTATATAATATACCATGCTCGACATCCCACTACCTATAAAGGCTTTGTGCCATACTTTCTCAAAATCGCCCATATATGTTCAAAGCTACCATATGATATAATGCATAAAATCATATGACTCCGAGATGCGTACTTGATTGTCAAAATACCATAATAATTCACCATGCTCGACATCACATCATCACATATAAAGATTTTTTGCCACGCTTTCTCGAAATCGCCCATATATGTTCGAAGGTACCAATCAAAAACAATTTTCATATGTATTTTTAATGAAGCAAGCAAGTCGTCCTTGCCGATCTATAAATTACTATACAATTACTTAAATTCTCCATACAAGTCTCAGCAGCGAACGCATGCTGTCTCCCTCACTCCTACCACGCAATGTCGCATTGGTATTTCAGTACAAATTTTAAATTGATATTTCTCCCACATTTATTGCCCGATTTCGACGAAGTTTGGTCAGCTAATACCTCTTGGTGTGCTAAATAAGAATGCGATATCTTTAATACAACTTCAGTTATTTGTTTTTCCAAATTGAAGGAGTGGAAGTGAGAGACATGTCTCAATCGACTGGGAGACATATCTCAATCGACTCGGCTGTTGATGCTGATCAAGTATATATATACTTTATGGGGTCGGAAATGCTTCCTTCTCGGCATTACATACAATTTAACGACTTTTATATACCCTTTTAACCAATGGGTACAGGGTAAAAAATTACCTTAAGGCTTCATAATAATAATTAAATAAATAGATATTCCCGATATATAATGTATAAAATCATATGACTTTGGGAAATGTATTCAATTTTTATATAATATACCATGCTCGACATCCCACTACCTATAAAGGCTTTGTGCCATACTTTCTCAAAATCGCCCATATATGTTCAAAGCTACCATATGATATAATGCATAAAATCATATGACTCCGAGATGCGTACTTGATTGTCAAAATACCATAATAATTCACCATGCTCGACATCACATCATCACATATAAAGATTTTTTGCCACGCTTTCTCGAAATCGCCCATATATGTTCGAAGGTACCAATCAAAAACAATTTTCATATGTATTTTTAATGAAGCAAGCAAGTCGTCCTTGCCGATCTATAAATTACTATACAATTACTTAAATTCTCCATACAAGTCTCAGCAGCGAACGCATGCTGTCTCCCTCACTCCTACCACGCAATGTCGCATTGGTATTTCAGTACAAATTTTAAATTGATATTTCTCCCACATTTATTGCCCGATTTCGACGAAATTTGGTCAGCTAATACCTCTTGGCCATACTAATATGTGTGCTAAATAAGAATGCGATATCTTTAATACAACTTCAGTTATTTGTTTTTCCAAATTGAAGGAGTGGAAGTGAGAGACATGTCTCAATCGACTGGGAGACATATCTCAATCGACTCGGCTGTTGATGCTGATCAAGTATATATATACTTTATGGGGTCGGAAATGCTTCCTTCTCGGCATTACATACAATTTAACGACTTTTATATACCCTTTTAACCAATGGGTACAGGGTAAAAAATTACCTTAAGGCTTCATAATAATAATTAAATAAATAGATATTCCCGATATATAATGTATAAAATCATATGACTTTGGGAAATGTATTCAATTTTTATATAATATACCATGCTCGACATCCCACTACCTATAAAGGCTTTGTGCCATACTTTCTCAAAATCGCCCATATATGTTCAAAGCTACCATATGATATAATGCATAAAATCATATGACTCCGAGATGCGTACTTGATTGTCAAAATACCATAATAATTCACCATGCTCGACATCACATCATCACATATAAAGATTTTTTGCCACGCTTTCTCGAAATCGCCCATATATGTTCGAAGGTACCAATCAAAAACAATTTTCATATGTATTTTTAATGAAGCAAGCAAGTCGTCCTTGCCGATCTATAAATTACTATACAATTACTTAAATTCTCCATACAAGTCTCAGCAGCGAACGCATGCTGTCTCCCTCACTCCTACCACGCAATGTCGCATTGGTATTTCAGTACAAATTTTAAATTGATATTTCTCCCACATTTATTGCCCGATTTCGACGAAGTTTGGTCAGCTAATACCTCTTGGTGTGCTAAATAAGAATGCGATATCTTTAATACAACTTCAGTTATTTGTTTTTCCAAATTGAAGGAGTGGAAGTGAGAGACATGTCTCAATCGACTGGGAGACATATCTCAATCGACTCGGCTGTTGATGCTGATCAAGTATATATATACTTTATGGGGTCGGAAATGCTTCCTTCTCGGCATTACATACAATTTAACGACTTTTATATACCCTTTTAACCAATGGGTACAGGGTAAAAAATTACCTTAAGGCTTCATAATAATAATTAAATAAATAGATATTCCCGATATATAATGTATAAAATCATATGACTTTGGGAAATGTATTCAATTTTTATATAATATACCATGCTCGACATCCCACTACCTATAAAGGCTTTGTGCCATACTTTCTCAAAATCGCCCATATATGTTCAAAGCTACCATATGATATAATGCATAAAATCATATGACTCCGAGATGCGTACTTGATTGTCAAAATACCATAATAATTCACCATGCTCGACATCACATCATCACATATAAAGATTTTTTGCCACGCTTTCTCGAAATCGCCCATATATGTTCGAAGGTACCAATCAAAAACAATTTTCATATGTATTTTTAATGAAGCAAGCAAGTCGTCCTTGCCGATCTATAAATTACTATACAATTACTTAAATTCTCCATACAAGTCTCAGCAGCGAACGCATGCTGTCTCCCTCACTCCTACCACGCAATGTCGCATTGGTATTTCAGTACAAATTTTAAATTGATATTTCTCCCACATTTATTGCCCGATTTCGACGAAATTTGGTCAGCTAATACCTCTTGGCCATACTAATATGTGTGCTAAATAAGAATGCGATATCTTTAATACAACTTCAGTTATTTGTTTTTCCAAATTGAAGGAGTGGAAGTGAGAGACATGTCTCAATCGACTGGGAGACATATCTCAATCGACTCGGCTGTTGATGCTGATCAAGTATATATATACTTTATGGGGTCGGAAATGCTTCCTTCTCGGCATTACATACAATTTAACGACTTTTATATACCCTTTTAACCAATGGGTACAGGGTAAAAAATTACCTTAAGGCTTCATAATAATAATTAAATAAATAGATATTCCCGATATATAATGTATAAAATCATATGACTTTGGGAAATGTATTCAATTTTTATATAATATACCATGCTCGACATCCCACTACCTATAAAGGCTTTGTGCCATACTTTCTCAAAATCGCCCATATATGTTCAAAGCTACCATATGATATAATGCATAAAATCATATGACTCCGAGATGCGTACTTGATTGTCAAAATACCATAATAATTCACCATGCTCGACATCACATCATCACATATAAAGATTTTTTGCCACGCTTTCTCGAAATCGCCCATATATGTTCGAAGGTACCAATCAAAAACAATTTTCATATGTATTTTTAATGAAGCAAGCAAGTCGTCCTTGCCGATCTATAAATTACTATACAATTACTTAAATTCTCCATACAAGTCTCAGCAGCGAACGCATGCTGTCTCCCTCACTCCTACCACGCAATGTCGCATTGGTATTTCAGTACAAATTTTAAATTGATATTTCTCCCACATTTATTGCCCGATTTCGACGAAGTTTGGTCAGCTAATACCTCTTGGCCATACTAATATGTGTGCTAAAAAGCTCGACATCCCACTACCTATAAAGGCTTTGTGCCATACTTTCTCAAAATCGCCCATATATGTTCAGGTACAGGTACAGGGTAAAAAATTACCTTAAGGCTTCATAATAATAATTAAATAAATAGATATTCCCGATATATAATGTATAAAATCATATGACTTTGGGAAATGTATTCAATTTTTATATAATATACCATGCTCGACATCCCACTACCTATAAAGGCTTTGTGCCATACTTTCTCAAAATCGCCCATATATGTTCAAAGCTACCATATGATATAATGCATAAAATCATATGACTCCGAGATGCGTACTTGATTGTCAAAATACCATAATAATTCACCATGCTCGACATCACATCATCACATATAAAGATTTTTTGCCACGCTTTCTCGAAATCGCCCATATATGTTCGAAGGTACCAATCAAAAACAATTTTCATATGTATTTTTAATGAAGCAAGCAAGTCGTCCTTGCCGATCTATAAATTACTATACAATTACTTAAATTCTCCATACAAGTCTCAGCAGCGAACGCATGCTGTCTCCCTCACTCCTACCACGCAATGTCGCATTGGTATTTCAGTACAAATTTTAAATTGATATTTCTCCCACATTTATTGCCCGATTTCGACGAAATTTGGTCAGCTAATACCTCTTGGCCATACTAATATGTGTGCTAAATAAGAATGCGATATCTTTAATACAACTTCAGTTATTTGTTTTTCCAAATTGAAGGAGTGGAAGTGAGAGACATGTCTCAATCGACTGGGAGACATATCTCAATCGACTCGGCTGTTGATGCTGATCAAGTATATATATACTTTATGGGGTCGGAAATGCTTCCTTCTCGGCATTACATACAATTTAACGACTTTTATATACCCTTTTAACCAATGGGTACAGGGTAAAAAATTACCTTAAGGCTTCATAATAATAATTAAATAAATAGATATTCCCGATATATAATGTATAAAATCATATGACTTTGGGAAATGTATTCAATTTTTATATAATATACCATGCTCGACATCCCACTACCTATAAAGGCTTTGTGCCATACTTTCTCAAAATCGCCCATATATGTTCAAAGCTACCATATGATATAATGCATAAAATCATATGACTCCGAGATGCGTACTTGATTGTCAAAATACCATAATAATTCACCATGCTCGACATCACATCATCACATATAAAGATTTTTTGCCACGCTTTCTCGAAATCGCCCATATATGTTCGAAGGTACCAATCAAAAACAATTTTCATATGTATTTTTAATGAAGCAAGCAAGTCGTCCTTGCCGATCTATAAATTACTATACAATTACTTAAATTCTCCATACAAGTCTCAGCAGCGAACGCATGCTGTCTCCCTCACTCCTACCACGCAATGTCGCATTGGTATTTCAGTACAAATTTTAAATTGATATTTCTCCCACATTTATTGCCCGATTTCGACGAAACTTGGTCAGCTAATACCTCTTGGCCATACTAATATGTGTGCTAAATAAGAATGCGATATCTTTAATACAACTTCAGTTATTTGTTTTTCCAAATTGAAGGAGTGGAAGTGAGAGACATGTCTCAATCGACTGGGAGACATATCTCAATCGACTCGGCTGTTGATGCTGATCAAGTATATATATACTTTATGGGGTCGGAAATGCTTCCTTCTCGGCATTACATACAATTTAACGACTTTTATATACCCTTTTAACCAATGGGTACAGGGTAAAAAATTACCTTAAGGCTTCATAATAATAATTAAATAAATAGATATTCCCGATATATAATGTATAAAATCATATGACTTTGGGAAATGTATTCAATTTTTATATAATATACCATGCTCGACATCCCACTACCTATAAAGGCTTTGTGCCATACTTTCTCAAAATCGCCCATATATGTTCAAAGCTACCATATGATATAATGCATAAAATCATATGACTCCGAGATGCGTACTTGATTGTCAAAATACCATAATAATTCACCATGCTCGACATCACATCATCACATATAAAGATTTTTTGCCACGCTTTCTCGAAATCGCCCATATATGTTCGAAGGTACCAATCAAAAACAATTTTCATATGTATTTTTAATGAAGCAAGCAAGTCGTCCTTGCCGATCTATAAATTACTATACAATTACTTAAATTCTCCATACAAGTCTCAGCAGCGAACGCATGCTGTCTCCCTCACTCCTACCACGCAATGTCGCATTGGTATTTCAGTACAAATTTTAAATTGATATTTCTCCCACATTTATTGCCCGATTTCGACGAAGTTTGGTCAGCTAATACCTCTTGGCCATACTAATATGTGTGCTAAAAAGCTCGACATCCCACTACCTATAAAGGCTTTGTGCCATACTTTCTCAAAATCGCCCATATATGTTCAGGTACAGGTACAGGGTAAAAAATTACCTTAAGGCTTCATAATAATAATTAAATAAATAGATATTCCCGATATATAATGTATAAAATCATATGACTTTGGGAAATGTATTCAATTTTTATATAATATACCATGCTCGACATCCCACTACCTATAAAGGCTTTGTGCCATACTTTCTCAAAATCGCCCATATATGTTCAAAGCTACCATATGATATAATGCATAAAATCATATGACTCCGAGATGCGTACTTGATTGTCAAAATACCATAATAATTCACCATGCTCGACATCACATCATCACATATAAAGATTTTTTGCCACGCTTTCTCGAAATCGCCCATATATGTTCGAAGGTACCAATCAAAAACAATTTTCATATGTATTTTTAATGAAGCAAGCAAGTCGTCCTTGCCGATCTATAAATTACTATACAATTACTTAAATTCTCCATACAAGTCTCAGCAGCGAACGCATGCTGTCTCCCTCACTCCTACCACGCAATGTCGCATTGGTATTTCAGTACAAATTTTAAATTGATATTTCTCCCACATTTATTGCCCGATTTCGACGAAGTTTGGTCAGCTAATACCTCTTGGCCATACTAATATGTGTGCTAAAAAAGCTCGACATCCCACTACCTATAAAGGCTTTGTGCCATACTTTCTCAAAATCGCCCATATATGTTCAGGTACAGGTACAGGGTAAAAAATTACCTTAAGGCTTCATAATAATAATTAAATAAATAGATATTCCCGATATATAATGTATAAAATCATATGACTTTGGGAAATGTATTCAATTTTTATATAATATACCATGCTCGACATCCCACTACCTATAAAGGCTTTGTGCCATACTTTCTCAAAATCGCCCATATATGTTCAAAGCTACCATATGATATAATGCATAAAATCATATGACTCCGAGATGCGTACTTGATTGTCAAAATACCATAATAATTCACCATGCTCGACATCACATCATCACATATAAAGATTTTTTGCCACGCTTTCTCGAAATCGCCCATATATGTTCGAAGGTACCAATCAAAAACAATTTTCATATGTATTTTTAATGAAGCAAGCAAGTCGTCCTTGCCGATCTATAAATTACTATACAATTACTTAAATTCTCCATACAAGTCTCAGCAGCGAACGCATGCTGTCTCCCTCACTCCTACCACGCAATGTCGCATTGGTATTTCAGTACAAATTTTAAATTGATATTTCTCCCACATTTATTGCCCGATTTCGACGAAATTTGGTCAGCTAATACCTCTTGGCCATACTAATATGTGTGCTAAATAAGAATGCGATATCTTTAATACAACTTCAGTTATTTGTTTTTCCAAATTGAAGGAGTGGAAGTGAGAGACATGTCTCAATCGACTGGGAGACATATCTCAATCGACTCGGCTGTTGATGCTGATCAAGTATATATATACTTTATGGGGTCGGAAATGCTTCCTTCTCGGCATTACATACAATTTAACGACTTTTATATACCCTTTTAACCAATGGGTACAGGGTAAAAAATTACCTTAAGGCTTCATAATAATAATTAAATAAATAGATATTCCCGATATATAATGTATAAAATCATATGACTTTGGGAAATGTATTCAATTTTTATATAATATACCATGCTCGACATCCCACTACCTATAAAGGCTTTGTGCCATACTTTCTCAAAATCGCCCATATATGTTCAAAGCTACCATATGATATAATGCATAAAATCATATGACTCCGAGATGCGTACTTGATTGTCAAAATACCATAATAATTCACCATGCTCGACATCACATCATCACATATAAAGATTTTTTGCCACGCTTTCTCGAAATCGCCCATATATGTTCGAAGGTACCAATCAAAAACAATTTTCATATGTATTTTTAATGAAGCAAGCAAGTCGTCCTTGCCGATCTATAAATTACTATACAATTACTTAAATTCTCCATACAAGTCTCAGCAGCGAACGCATGCTGTCTCCCTCACTCCTACCACGCAATGTCGCATTGGTATTTCAGTACAAATTTTAAATTGATATTTCTCCCACATTTATTGCCCGATTTCGACGAAGTTTGGTCAGCTAATACCTCTTGGCCATACTAATATGTGTGCTAAAAAGCTCGACATCCCACTACCTATAAAGGCTTTGTGCCATACTTTCTCAAAATCGCCCATATATGTTCAGGTACAGGTACAGGGTAAAAAATTACCTTAAGGCTTCATAATAATAATTAAATAAATAGATATTCCCGATATATAATGTATAAAATCATATGACTTTGGGAAATGTATTCAATTTTTATATAATATACCATGCTCGACATCCCACTACCTATAAAGGCTTTGTGCCATACTTTCTCAAAATCGCCCATATATGTTCAAAGCTACCATATGATATAATGCATAAAATCATATGACTCCGAGATGCGTACTTGATTGTCAAAATACCATAATAATTCACCATGCTCGACATCACATCATCACATATAAAGATTTTTTGCCACGCTTTCTCGAAATCGCCCATATATGTTCGAAGGTACCAATCAAAAACAATTTTCATATGTATTTTTAATGAAGCAAGCAAGTCGTCCTTGCCGATCTATAAATTACTATACAATTACTTAAATTCTCCATACAAGTCTCAGCAGCGAACGCATGCTGTCTCCCTCACTCCTACCACGCAATGTCGCATTGGTATTTCAGTACAAATTTTAAATTGATATTTCTCCCACATTTATTGCCCGATTTCGACGAAATTTGGTCAGCTAATACCTCTTGGCCATACTAATATGTGTGCTAAATAAGAATGCGATATCTTTAATACAACTTCAGTTATTTGTTTTTCCAAATTGAAGGAGTGGAAGTGAGAGACATGTCTCAATCGACTGGGAGACATATCTCAATCGACTCGGCTGTTGATGCTGATCAAGTATATATATACTTTATGGGGTCGGAAATGCTTCCTTCTCGGCATTACATACAATTTAACGACTTTTATATACCCTTTTAACCAATGGGTACAGGGTAAAAAATTACCTTAAGGCTTCATAATAATAATTAAATAAATAGATATTCCCGATATATAATGTATAAAATCATATGACTTTGGGAAATGTATTCAATTTTTATATAATATACCATGCTCGACATCCCACTACCTATAAAGGCTTTGTGCCATACTTTCTCAAAATCGCCCATATATGTTCAAAGCTACCATATGATATAATGCATAAAATCATATGACTCCGAGATGCGTACTTGATTGTCAAAATACCATAATAATTCACCATGCTCGACATCACATCATCACATATAAAGATTTTTTGCCACGCTTTCTCGAAATCGCCCATATATGTTCGAAGGTACCAATCAAAAACAATTTTCATATGTATTTTTAATGAAGCAAGCAAGTCGTCCTTGCCGATCTATAAATTACTATACAATTACTTAAATTCTCCATACAAGTCTCAGCAGCGAACGCATGCTGTCTCCCTCACTCCTACCACGCAATGTCGCATTGGTATTTCAGTACAAATTTTAAATTGATATTTCTCCCACATTTATTGCCCGATTTCGACGAAGTTTGGTCAGCTAATACCTCTTGGCCATACTAATATGTGTGCTAAAAAGCTCGACATCCCACTACCTATAAAGGCTTTGTGCCATACTTTCTCAAAATCGCCCATATATGTTCAGGTACAGGTACAGGGTAAAAAATTACCTTAAGGCTTCATAATAATAATTAAATAAATAGATATTCCCGATATATAATGTATAAAATCATATGACTTTGGGAAATGTATTCAATTTTTATATAATATACCATGCTCGACATCCCACTACCTATAAAGGCTTTGTGCCATACTTTCTCAAAATCGCCCATATATGTTCAAAGCTACCATATGATATAATGCATAAAATCATATGACTCCGAGATGCGTACTTGATTGTCAAAATACCATAATAATTCACCATGCTCGACATCACATCATCACATATAAAGATTTTTTGCCACGCTTTCTCGAAATCGCCCAAATATGTTCGAAGGTACCAATCAAAAACAATTTTCATATGTATTTTTAATGAAGCAAGCAAGCCGTCCTTGCCGATCCATAAATTACTATACAATTACTTAAATTCTCCATACAAGTCTCAGCAGCGAACGCATGCTGTCTCCCTCACTCCTACCACGCAATGTCGCATTGGTATTTCAGTACAAATTTTAAATTGATATTTCTCCCACATTTATTGCCCGATTTCGACGAAGTTTGGTCAGCTAATACCTCTTGGCCATACTAATATGTGTGCTAAAAAGCTCGACATCCCACTACCTATAAAGGCTTTGTGCCATACTTTCTCAAAATCGCCCATATATGTTCAAAGCTACCATATGATATAATGCATAAAATCATATGACTCCGAGATGTGTACTTGATTGTCAAAATACCATAATAATACACCATGCTCGACATCCCATCATCACATATAAAGATTTTTTGCCACGCTTTCTCGAAATCGCCCAAATATGTTCGAAGGTACCAATCAAAAACAATTTTCATATGTATTTTTAATGAAGCAAGCAAGCCGTCCTTGCCGATCCATAAATTACTATACAATTACTTAAATTCTCCATACAAGTCTCAGCAGCGAACGCATGCTGTCTCCCTCACTCCTACCACGCAATGTCGCATTGGTATTTCAGTACAAATTTTAAATTGATATTTCTCCCACATTTATTGCCCGATTTCGACGAAATTTGGTCAGCTAATACCTCTTGGCCATACTAATATGTGTGCTAAATAAGAATGCGATATCTTTAATACAACTTCAGTTATTTGTTTTTCCAAATTGAAGGAGTGGAAGTGAGAGACATGTCTCAATCGACTGGGAGACATATCTCAATCGACTCGGCTGTTGATGCTGATCAAGTATATATATACTTTATGGGGTCGGAAATGCTTCCTTCTCGGCATTACATACAATTTAACGACTTTTATATACCCTTTTAACCAATGGGTACAGGGTAAAAAATTACCTTAAGGCTTCATAATAATAATTAAATAAATAGATATTCCCGATATATAATGTATAAAATCATATGACTTTGGGAAATGTATTCAATTTTTATATAATATACCATGCTCGACATCCCACTACCTATAAAGGCTTTGTGCCATACTTTCTCAAAATCGCCCATATATGTTCAAAGCTACCATATGATATAATGCATAAAATCATATGACTCCGAGATGCGTACTTGATTGTCAAAATACCATAATAATTCACCATGCTCGACATCACATCATCACATATAAAGATTTTTTGCCACGCTTTCTCGAAATCGCCCATATATGTTCGAAGGTACCAATCAAAAACAATTTTCATATGTATTTTTAATGAAGCAAGCAAGTCGTCCTTGCCGATCTATAAATTACTATACAATTACTTAAATTCTCCATACAAGTCTCAGCAGCGAACGCATGCTGTCTCCCTCACTCCTACCACGCAATGTCGCATTGGTATTTCAGTACAAATTTTAAATTGATATTTCTCCCACATTTATTGCCCGATTTCGACGAAACTTGGTCAGCTAATACCTCTTGGCCATACTAATATGTGTGCTAAATAAGAATGCGATATCTTTAATACAACTTCAGTTATTTGTTTTTCCAAATTGAAGGAGTGGAAGTGAGAGACATGTCTCAATCGACTGGGAGACATATCTCAATCGACTCGGCTGTTGATGCTGATCAAGTATATATATACTTTATGGGGTCGGAAATGCTTCCTTCTCGGCATTACATACAATTTAGCGACTTTTATATACCCTTTTAACCAATGGGTACAGGGTAAAAAATTACCTTAAGGCTTCATAATAATAATTAAATAAATAGATATTCCCGATATATAATGGATAAAATCATATGACTTTGGGAAATGTATTCAATTTTTTATATAATATACCATGCTCGACATCCCACTACCTATAAAGGCTTTGTGCCATACTTTCTCAAAATCGCCCATATATGTTCAAAGCTACCATATGATATAATGCATAAAATCATATGACTCCGAGATGCGTACTTGATTGTCAAAATACCATAATAATTCACCATGCTCGACATCACATCATCACATATAAAGATTTTTTGCCACGCTTTCTCGAAATCGCCCAAATATGTTCGAAGGTACCAATCAAAAACAATTTTCATATGTATTTTTAATGAAGCAAGCAAGCCGTCCTGGCCGATCCATAAATTACTATACAATTACTTAAATTCTCCATACAAGTCTCAGCAGCGAACGCATGCTGTCTCCCTCACTCCTACCACGCAATGTCGCATTGGTATTTCAGTACAAATTTTAAATTGATATTTCTCCCACATTTATTGCCCGATTTCGACGAAGTTTGGTCAGCTAATACCTCTTGGCCATACTAATATGTGTGCTAAATAAGAATGCGATATCTTTAATACAACTTCAGTTATTTGTTTTTCCAAATTGAAGGAGTGGAAGTGAAAGACATGTCTCAATCGACTGGGAGACATATCTCAATCGACTCGGCTGTTGATGCTGATCAAGTATATATATACTTTTATGGGGTCGGAAATGCTTCCTTCTCGGCATTACATACAATATCACGACTTTTTATATACCCTTTTAACCAATGGGTACAGGGTAAAAAATTACCTTAAGGCTTCATAATAATAATTAAATAAATAGATATTCCCGATATATAATGTATAAAATCATATGACTTTGGGAAATGTATTCAATTTTTATATAATATATGTACCATGCTCGACATCCCACTACCTATAAAGGCTTTGTGCCATACTTTCTCAAAATCGCCCATATATGTTCAAAGCTACCATATGATATAATGCATAAAATCATATGACTCCGAGATGTGTACTTGATTGTCAAAATACCATAATAATACACCATGCTCGACATCCCATCATCACATATAAAGATTTTTTGCCACGCTTTCTCGAAATCGCCCAAATATGTTCGAAGGTACCAATCAAAAACAATTTTCATATGTATTTTTAATGAAGCAAGCAAGCCGTCCTGGCCGATCCATAAATTACTATACAATTACTTAAATTCTCCATACAAGTCTCAGCAGCGAACGCATGCTGTCTCCCTCACTCCTACCACGCAATGTCGCATTGGTATTTCAGTACAAATTTTAAATTGATATTTCTCCCACATTTATTGCCCGATTTCGACGAAACTTGGTCAGCTAATACCTCTTGGCCATACTAATATGTGTGCTAAATAAGAATGCGATATCTTTAATACAACTTCAGTTATTTGTTTTTCCAAATTGAAGGAGTGGAAGTGAGAGACATGTCTCAATCGACTGGGAGACATATCTCAATCGACTCGGCTGTTGATGCTGATCAAGTATATATATACTTTATGGGGTCGGAAATGCTTCCTTCTCGGCATTACATACAATTTAACGACTTTTATATACCCTTTTAACCAATGGGTACAGGGTAAAAAATTACCTTAAGGCTTCATAATAATAATTAAATAAATAGATATTCCCGATATATAATGTATAAAATCATATGACTTTGGGAAATGTATTCAATTTTTATATAATATATGTACCATGCTCGACATCCCACTACCTATAAAGGCTTTGTGCCATACTTTCTCAAAATCGCCCATATATGTTCAAAGCTACCATATGATATAATGCATAAAATCATATGACTCCGAGATGTGTACTTGATTGTCAAAATACCATAATAATACACCATGCTCGACATCCCATCATCACATATAAAGATTTTTTGCCACGCTTTCTCGAAATCGCCCAAATATGTTCGAAGGTACCAATCAAAAACAATTTTCATATGTATTTTTAATGAAGCAAGCAAGCCGTCCTGGCCGATCCATAAATTACTATACAATTACTTAAATTCTCCATACAAGTCTCAGCAGCGAACGCATGCTGTCTCCCTCACTCCTACCACGCAATGTCGCATTGGTATTTCAGTACAAATTTTAAATTGATATTTCTCCCACATTTATTGCCCGATTTCGACGAAACTTGGTCAGCTAATACCTCTTGGCCATACTAATATGTGTGCTAAATAAGAATGCGATATCTTTAATACAACTTCAGTTATTTGTTTTTCCAAATTGAAGGAGTGGAAGTGAGAGACATGTCTCAATCGACTGGGAGACATATCTCAATCGACTCGGCTGTTGATGCTGATCAAGTATATATATACTTTATGGGGTCGGAAATGCTTCCTTCTCGGCATTACATACAATTTAACGACTTTTATATACCCTTTTAACCAATGGGTACAGGGTAAAAAATTACCTTAAGGCTTCATAATAATAATTAAATAAATAGATATTCCCGATATATAATGGATAAAATCATATGACTTTGGGAAATGTATTCAATTTTTATATAATATACCATGCTCGACATCCCACTACCTATAAAGGCTTTGTGCCATACTTTCTCAAAATCGCCCATATATGTTCAAAGCTACCATATGATATAATGCATAAAATCATATGACTCCGAGATGTGTACTTGATTGTCAAAATACCATAATAATACACCATGCTCGACATCACATCATCACATATAAAGATTTTTTGCCACGCTTTCTCGAAATCGCCCAAATATGTTCGAAGGTACCAATCAAAAACAATTTTCATATGTATTTTTAATGAAGCAAGCAAGTCGTCCTTGCCGAT
The DNA here is from genome assembly GCA_018903615.1 of Drosophila neocordata. Lineage (NCBI taxonomy): Eukaryota > Metazoa > Arthropoda > Insecta > Diptera > Drosophilidae > Drosophila > Drosophila neocordata. The sequence goes on along the minus strand of JAEIGI010000061.1, from coordinate 91,007 downwards.
CCATAAATTACTATACAATTACTTAAATTCTCCATACAAGTCTCAGCAGCGAACGCATGCTGTCTCCCTCACTCCTACCACGCAATGTCGCATTGGTATTTCAGTACAAATTTTAAATTGATATTTCTCCCACATTTATTGCCCGATTTCGACGAAGTTTGGTCAGCTAATACCTCTTGGTGTGCTAAATAAGAATGCGATATCTTTAATACAACTTCAGTTATTTGTTTTTCCAAATTGAAGGAGTGGAAGTGAGAGACATGTCTCAATCGACTGGGAGACATATCTCAATCGACTCGGCTGTTGATGCTGATCAAGTATATATATACTTTATGGGGTCGGAAATGCTTCCTTCTCGGCATTACATACAATTTAACGACTTTTATATACCCTTTTAACCAATGGGTACAGGGTAAAAAATTACCTTAAGGCTTCATAATAATAATTAAATAAATAGATATTCCCGATATATAATGTATAAAATCATATGACTTTGGGAAATGTATTCAATTTTTATATAATATATGTACCATGCTCGACATCCCACTACCTATAAAGGCTTTGTGCCATACTTTCTCAAAATCGCCCATATATGTTCAAAGCTACCATATGATATAATGCATAAAATCATATGACTCCGAGATGTGTACTTGATTGTCAAAATACCATAATAATACACCATGCTCGACATCCCATCATCACATATAAAGATTTTTTGCCACGCTTTCTCGAAATCGCCCAAATATGTTCGAAGGTACCAATCAAAAACAATTTTCATATGTATTTTTAATGAAGCAAGCAAGCCGTCCTTGCCGATCCATAAATTACTATACAATTACTTAAATTCTCCATACAAGTCTCAGCAGCGAACGCATGCTGTCTCCCTCACTCCTACCACGCAATGTCGCATTGGTATTTCAGTACAAATTTTAAATTGATATTTCTCCCACATTTATTGCCCGATTTCGACGAAGTTTGGTCAGCTAATACCTCTTGGTGTGCTAAATAAGAATGCGATATCTTTAATACAACTTCAGTTATTTGTTTTTCCAAATTGAAGGAGTGGAAGTGAGAGACATGTCTCAATCGACTGGGAGACATATCTCAATCGACTCGGCTGTTGATGCTGATCAAGTATATATATACTTTATGGGGTCGGAAATGCTTCCTTCTCGGCATTACATACAATTTAACGACTTTTATATACCCTTTTAACCAATGGGTACAGGGTAAAAAATTACCTTAAGGCTTCATAATAATAATTAAATAAATAGATATTCCCGATATATAATGTATAAAATCATATGACTTTGGGAAATGTATTCAATTTTTATATAATATACCATGCTCGACATCCCACTACCTATAAAGGCTTTGTGCCATACTTTCTCAAAATCGCCCATATATGTTCAAAGCTACCATATGATATAATGCATAAAATCATATGACTCCGAGATGCGTACTTGATTGTCAAAATACCATAATAATTCACCATGCTCGGCATCACATCATCACATATAAAGATTTTTTGCCACGCTTTCTCGAAATCGCCCAAATATGTTCGAAGGTACCAATCAAAAACAATTTTCATATGTATTTTTAATGAAGCAAGCAAGCCGTCCTTGCCGATCCATAAATTACTATACAATTACTTAAATTCTCCATACAAGTCTCAGCAGCGAACGCATGCTGTCTCCCTCACTCCTACCACGCAATGTCGCATTGGTATTTCAGTACAAATTTTAAATTGATATTTCTCCCACATTTATTGCCCGATTTCGACGAAACTTGGTCAGCTAATACCTCTTGGCCATACTAATATGTGTGCTAAAAAGCTCGACATCCCACTACCTATAAAGGCTTTGTACCATACTTTCTCAAAATCGCCCATATATGTTCAGGTACAGGTACAGGGTAAAAAATTACCTTAAGGCTTCATAATAATAATTAAATAAATAGATATTCCCGATATATAATGTATAAAATCATATGACTTTGGGAAATGTATTCAATTTTTATATAATATACCATGCTCGACATCCCACTACCTATAAAGGCTTTGTGCCATACTTTCTCAAAATCGCCCATATATGTTCAAAGCTACCATATGATATAATGCATAAAATCATATGACTCCGAGATGCGTACTTGATTGTCAAAATACCATAATAATTCACCATGCTCGACATCACATCATCACATATAAAGATTTTTTGCCACGCTTTCTCGAAATCGCCCAAATATGTTCGAAGGTACCAATCAAAAACAATTTTCATATGTATTTTTAATGAAGCAAGCAAGCCGTCCTTGCCGTTCCATAAATTACTATACAATTACTTAAATTCTCCATACAAGTCTCAGCAGCGAACGCATGCTGTCTCCCTCACTCCTACCACGCAATGTCGCATTGGTATTTCAGTACAAATTTTAAATTGATATTTCTCCCACATTTATTGCCCGATTTCGACGAAACTTGGTCAGCTAATACCTCTTGGCCATACTAATATGTGTGCTAAATAAGAATGCGATATCTTTAATACAACTTCAGTTATTTGTTTTTCCAAATTGAAGGAGTGGAAGTGAGAGACATGTCTCAATCGACTGGGAGACATATCTCAATCGACTCGGCTGTTGATGCTGATCAAGTATATATATACTTTATGGGGTCGGAAATGCTTCCTTCTCGGCATTACATACAATTTAACGACTTTTATATACCCTTTTAACCAATGGGTACAGGGTAAAAAATTACCTTAAGGCTTCATAATAATAATTAAATAAATAGATATTCCCGATATATAATGTATAACAATTCAAGCTTTCTCTGTGAATTGACGCGTTTTCCTGTGCTCCTGCATAACTTTCCTTATTTTCGACTTTAAAGTCATCGCGCTGCTTTAAAAATTGTCCAATAGTTTGGTGGTGGTTTACCTACGTACTAACATAGTGATTTTTGTTTATTTGGACATATAAACGCAAAATCAAAGCATTAAAATTATTCTTTTGTATTAATCTTTGATTTTGCTTTTGTACTTCTTCCCGCTTTAAAATCACTCTCGCGCTCTCGCCTACGTACTGTTGTTGCATGTGCAGTGCTGTTGGCTCTCCCGCTCTTTTTTTCTTAATTTCTTTTGATCGCGCTCGCATCTATCTCTGTCTCGCGTATAAGTGATACGTGTACTTGTGTAGTGCTCTCTTTAATTTAATAATTATTTTCTCTTCAAGTTTGACCCAAGTGTCGAATTTGACTTTAAATACTGAGTGAGTTTTTTCTTTGGCTTTTCTCATTGAATTTTGATTTTTTTTTTTCTTTCACTTTAAAATAAATAAAATATTAAAATACTATAATGTCTGTCTGCTCCAGCAAAAAGTGTTTGAACCCCCTGCCCCCCATAACTTTGACTGCATTTGTAGTAACAGCTTTTGGCCGGATCACATATTAGTGAAAGAATATACGGCCAAAAAGAAAACTCGCTCAGTTAGGCTTCCTTCTACTTCTTCTTCTATTGCCTCCGGAATATCAGCATCTGCTGGTGTTCCAAAAAATTAATTTCGTCCCTTAATCTGGCCTATCAGAACGTAAGAGGACTTAAATCTAAGCTTCCTAGACTTTATGTAGATAGTCTAGTATTTGATTATAAAATTTTAGCATTTTCAGAGACTTGGTTAAAACCTGACATTAATGATGCATCTGTTCTGTCTGCAAAATTTTCAATATTCAGGTGTGATCGCATTTCGCGTGTAGGCGGGGGAGTCTTGATTGCCATTGACTCGTCGTTATCTTCTGACCGGATTCAATCTCCTGATAACCAGGAGATTGAGTTTGTAAGTGTCAAGGTCAGTCTCAAGACTTTCTCTGTCTACATCACTTGCTCGTACATCCCGCCACAATCCGACATGGCAGTGTACATTAAACACTTGGTTTCTATCCAACACATCTCATCGTTACTGTCTGATAGAGACATGTTAATTGTTCTCGGTGACTTTAATTTACCGGAAATAGTATGGTCCCCTACTGACGAATCTGCTTTGTTGCTCCCTTCTATTTCACATTGCTTTATTGAAGGTCTTTTCGAGTTATCTTTGACTCAAATAAATCCAGTCCGTAACAAGAATAATAGATCTTTGGATTTGATATTTGTTCTCGATTCCACCAATGGTGCAGTTTCTAGAATAAACCCTCTTGTCCTGCCTGAAGATAGTTTTCATCCTACTTTGGAGTTAACTATTGATCTTCCGTATCGTGTACCGAATGTTGGTGCCTGTTGTTGTCCTGCGGTTAAATCCCGTAATTTTCGCAAGACCAATTTTAGTAAGTTAAATGAGCTCATTCTTAAAAATGATTGGTCTTCCCTGTATAGTTGTTCAAACATGAACCAAGCTATTTCTCTGTTTTATAACACTCTTGGTTCGCTTTTTAAGGTTTGTGTACCGCTGAGGATCCCTGTGTCGGCCTATAGGCCCCCCTGGCATTCTCGGGAGCTAACTAACTTGAAAAATATAAAATCGAGGTGTTATAAAATTTACAAGAAATCAGGCCGCTCCTCAGACTATGCGCGTTACGTAGTCGCTCGATCAAAGTTTTTGACGCGTAATACGCTCTGCTATAAGGATTACCTGCAGCGTTGTAAATTAGAATTTTCTAGTAATCCTAAACAATTTTATAGCTTTGTGAATTCCAAACGCAAAATGTCTGTCTATCCATCATGCTTATCTCTTGAAAACAATATAGCGAGTTCTGATCAAGCCATCGCTGATTTGTTTGCAGACTTTTTTACAACAACCTATTCCTCAACGGAATATCAATCAGACATTCCGTATCCTTACCAGGTAAAAAGCTCTAACTGCATTTACAGTCCTTCGATCGATGAAAGTTCGCTCCTAAGCGTGCTTAATTTAGTGAAACCTGTCTACTCTCCTGGTCCTGATGGAATACCAGGTTGCGTTCTCAGATTTTGCGCCGAGGCTTTATGTAAGCCCATTCGTAAACTTTTTCTTTTGTCTGTCAAATCTTCCACGTTCCCAGCTATCTGGAAGGAATCCTATATAGTTCCTCTCCATAAAAGCGGTAAAAAAATCGGAAGCATCCAACTATAGGGGTACTTTTAAATTGTCCGCTATACCTAAAGCTTTTGAAAAATTAATCACTTCTCAATTGCAACATTTTTGTAGATCTATAATTTCACCATCTCAACATGGGTTTGTGAAATGTAGATCTACTACCACTAACCTTTTAGAATTTACTTCTTTAACGACCGAAGGATTTAGAAATGCAAGGCAAACTGATGTCATATATACTGATTTCAGTAAGGCTTTTGATTCTGTTAATCATACGCTTCTTCTTTATAAATTAAATAGTATTGGCTTTCCAAGTCCTTTAATTAATTGGATTCGTGAATACCTGACAAATAGAACTCAGAGGGTTCTTTTTAAATCGTCATATTCCAAATCCATACATGTTACTTCGGGGGTGCCTCAGGGTAGTCATTTGGGACCACTGCTGTTTACCCTTTTCATTAATGACCTTCCCTCTGTTATAAGTTACTCTCGTGCCCTTATGTACGCAGATGACGTTAAGCTATGTTTTAGTTACAAAGACATTACCTCTTCTTGTCGATTGCAATCTGATCTTCAAAATCTTGAGCTTTGGTGTCATAATAACTTATTAAAATTAAATGCAACTAAATGCAAGGTCATGACTTTTTATAGAACTTCTCCGCATTTAGTTACTTATTTTCTTACTAATACACCATTAGAACGTCTTAATGAGATGTATGACTTGGGTGTCCTGATGGACCGTAAACTAACGTTTAAGTCCCATATTTCCTCTACCGTCGGTAAAGCCATGGGCGTTCTTGGGTTTGTAAAGAGATGGTCAAAAGAGTTTGACGATCCATATACAACTAAAATTCTTTTCACCTCACTGGTCCGTCCTATTTTAGAATATGCATCTTGCATCTGGTCACCTCAGTATGAGTCACACCAAGCAAGAATTGAGTCGGTTCAAAAACAGTTCTTGCTTTTTGCTCTTCGTGGTCTGAACTGGGATCGTAATGTCAATTTGCCATCGTACTCTAGTAGACTTCTTTTACTTGGCCTTCCTTCTCTTACTAATCGTAGAATAATGCTTGGCGTCATTTTTATGCACAAGCTTCTTAAAGGTGATATAGACTCGCCCGAGCTATTGAACCAAATAAATTTTAGTATTCCTTGTAGACCTACTAGAAACTTTATACCTATATCTCTGTCACGCTGTTCTACTAATTATTTACTGCATGAACCTTTCCGAGTTCTTTGTTCTGATTATAATCGTCTTTGTCATGTAATCAGTACAGAACTCTCTCTTCCATTAATAAAAAATTCTATTCTTTCTTTTTTAGCTCGTAGCTAGCTTTAGTTTTCGTTTTTGTCTGTATGTATGAACTGTCCCCGCGACTCGAGCCGCACGTTATGCGGCTAGCGCCCCTCGGTCGGTTGGGCGAAAGGTGTGGGCATTTAGTGCACCCGTTGGGATTCGCGCGAAAAAAAAAAAAAAAAAAAAAAAAAAAAAATCAATATGACTTTGGGAAATGTATTCAATTTTTATATAATATATGTACCATGCTCGACATCCCACTACCTATAAAGGCTTTGTGCCATACTTTCTCAAAATCGCCCATATATGTTCAAAGCTACCATATGATATAATGCATAAAATCATATGACTCCGAGATGTGTACTTGATTGTCAAAATACCATAATAATACACCATGCTCGACATCCCATCATCACATATAAAGATTTTTTGCCACGCTTTCTCGAAATCGCCCAAATATGTTCGAAGGTACCAATCAAAAACAATTTTCATATGTATTTTTAATGAAGCAAGCAAGCCGTCCTGGCCGATCCATAAATTACTATACAATTACTTAAATTCTCCATACAAGTCTCAGCAGCGAACGCATGCTGTCTCCCTCACTCCTACCACGCAATGTCGCATTGGTATTTCAGTACAAATTTTAAATTGATATTTCTCCCACATTTATTGCCCGATTTCGACGAAACTTGGTCAGCTAATACCTCTTGGCCATACTAATATGTGTGCTAAATAAGAATGCGATATCTTTAATACAACTTCAGTTATTTGTTTTTCCAAATTGAAGGAGTGGAAGTGAGAGACATGTCTCAATCGACTGGGAGACATATCTCAATCGACTCGGCTGTTGATGCTGATCAAGTATATATATACTTTATGGGGTCGGAAATGCTTCCTTCTCGGCATTACATACAATTTAACGACTTTTATATACCCTTTTAACCAATGGGTACAGGGTAAAAAATTACCTTAAGGCTTCATAATAATAATTAAATAAATAGATATTCCCGATATATAATGTATAAAATCATATGACTTTGGGAAATGTATTCAATTTTTATATAATATACCATGCTCGACATCCCACTACCTATAAAGGCTTTGTGCCATACTTTCTCAAAATCGCCCATATATGTTCAAAGCTACCATATGATATAATGCATAAAATCATATGACTCCGAGATGTGTACTTGATTGTCAAAATACCATAATAATACACCATGCTCGACATCCCATCATCACATATAAAGATTTTTTGCCACGCTTTCTCGAAATCGCCCAAATATGTTCGAAGGTACCAATCAAAAACAATTTTCATATGTATTTTTAATGAAGCAAGCAAGCCGTCCTGGCCGATCCATAAATTACTATACAATTACTTAAATTCTCCATACAAGTCTCAGCAGCGAACGCATGCTGTCTCCCTCACTCCTACCACGCAATGTCGCATTGGTATTTCAGTACAAATTTTAAATTGATATTTCTCCCACATTTATTGCCCGATTTCGACGAAACTTGGTCAGCTAATACCTCTTGGCCATACTAATATGTGTGCTAAATAAGAATGCGATATCTTTAATACAACTTCAGTTATTTGTTTTTCCAAATTGAAGGAGTGGAAGTGAGAGACATGTCTCAATCGACTGGGAGACATATCTCAATCGACTCGGCTGTTGATGCTGATCAAGTATATATATACTTTATGGGGTCGGAAATGCTTCCTTCTCGGCATTACATACAATTTAACGACTTTTATATACCCTTTTAACCAATGGGTACAGGGTAAAAAATTACCTTAAGGCTTCATAATAATAATTAAATAAATAGATATTCCCGATATATAATGTATAAAATCATATGACTTTGGGAAATGTATTCAATTTTTATATAATATAATATACCATGCTCGACATCCCACTACCTATAAAGGCTTTGTGCCATACTTTCTCAAAATCGCCCATATATGTTCAAAGCTACCATATGATATAATGCATAAAATCATATGACTCCGAGATGCGTACTTGATTGTCAAAATACCATAATAATACACCATGCTCGACATCCCATCATCACATATAAAGATTTTTTGCCACGCTTTCTCGAAATCGCCCAAATATGTTCGAAGGTACCAATCAAAAACAATTTTCATATGTATTTTTAATGAAGCAAGCAAGCCGTCCTGGCCGATCCATAAATTACTATACAATTACTTAAATTCTCCATACAAGTCTCAGCAGCGAACGCATGCTGTCTCCCTCACTCCTACCACGCAATGTCGCATTGGTATTTCAGTACAAATTTTAAATTGATATTTCTCCCACATTTATTGCCCGATTTCGACGAAACTTGGTCAGCTAATACCTCTTGGCCATACTAATATGTGTGCTAAATAAGAATGCGATATCTTTAATACAACTTCAGTTATTTGTTTTTCCAAATTGAAGGAGTGGAAGTGAGAGACATGTCTCAATCGACTGGGAGACATATCTCAATCGACTCGGCTGTTGATGCTGATCAAGTATATATATACTTTATGGGGTCGGAAATGCTTCCTTCTCGGCATTACATACAATTTAACGACTTTTATATACCCTTTTAACCAATGGGTACAGGGTAAAAAATTACCTTAAGGCTTCATAATAATAATTAAATAAATAGATATTCCCGATATATAATGTATAAAATCATATGACTTTGGGAAATGTATTCAATTTTTATATAATATAATATACCATGCTCGACATCCCACTACCTATAAAGGCTTTGTGCCATACTTTCTCAAAATCGCCCATATATGTTCAAAGCTACCATATGATATAATGCATAAAATCATATGACTCCGAGATGCGTACTTGATTGTCAAAATACCATAATAATTCACCATGCTCGATATTACATCATCACATATAAAGATTTTTTGCCACGTTTTCTCGAAATCGCCCATATATGTTCGAAGGTACCAATCAAAAACAATTTTCATATGTATTTTTAATGAAGCAAGCAAGTCGTCCTTGCCGATCTATAAATTACTATAGAATTACTTAAATTCTCCATACAAGTCTCAGCAGCGAACGCATGCTGTCTCCCTCACTCCTACCACGCAATGTCGCATTGGTATTTCAGTACAAATTTTAAATTGATATTTCTCCCACATTTATTGCCCGATTTCGACGAAATTTGGTCAGCTAATACCTCTTGGCCATACTAATATGTGTGCTAAATAAGAATGCGATATCTTTAATACAACTTCAGTTATTTGTTTTTCCAAATTGAAGGAGTGGCAGTGAAAGACATGTCTCAATCGACTGGGAGACATATCTCAATCGACTCGGCTGTTGATGCTGATCAAGTATATATATACTTTATGGGGTCGGAAATGCTTATGTTCAAAGCTACCATATGATATAATGCATAAAATCTTATGACTCCGAGATGTGTACTTGATTGTCAAAATACCATAATAATACACCATGCTCGACATCCCATCATCACATATAAAGATTTTTTGCCACGCTTTCTCGAAATCGCCCAAATATGTTCAAAGGTACCAATCAAAAACAATTTTCATATGTATTTTTAATGAAGCAAGCAAGTCGTCCTTGCCGATCTATAAATTACTATAGAATTACTTAAATTCTCCATACAAGTCTCAGCAGCGAACGCATGCTGTCTCCCTCACTCCTACCACGCAATGTCGCATTGGTATTTCAGTACAAATTTTAAATTGATATTTCTCCCACATTTATTGCCCGATTTCGACGAAATTTGGTCAGCTAATACCTCTTGGCCATACTAATATGTGTGCTAAATAAGAATGCGATATCTTTAATACAACTTCAGTTATTTGTTTTTCCAAATTGAAGGAGTGGAAGTGAGAGACATGTCTCAATCGACTGGGAGACATATCTCAATCGACTCGGCTGTTGATGCTGATCAAGTATATATATACTTTATGGGGTCGGAAATGCTTCCTTCTCGGCATTACATACAATTTAACGACTTTTATATACCCTTTTAACCAATGGGTACAGGGTAAAAAATTACCTTAAGGCTTCATAATAATAATTAAATAAATAGATATTCCCGATATATAATGGATAAAATCATATGACTTTGGGAAATGTATTCAATTTTTATATAATATACCATGCTCGACATCCCACTACCTATAAAGGCTTTGTGCCATACTTTCTCAAAATCGCCCATATATGTTCAAAGCTACCATATGATATAATGCATAAAATCATATGACTCCGAGATGCGTACTTGATTGTCAAAATACCATAATAATTCACCATGCTCGACATCACATCATCACATATAAAGATTTTTTGCCACGCTTTCTCGAAATCGCCCAAATATGTTCGAAGGTACCAATCAAAAACAATTTTCATATGTATTTTTAATGAAGCAAGCAAGTCGTCCTTGCCGATCTATAAATTACTATACAATTACTTAAATTCTCCATACAAGTCTCAGCAGCGAACGCATGCTGTCTCCCTCACTCCTACCACGCAATGTCGCATTGGTATTTCAGTACAAATTTTAAATTGATATTTCTCCCACATTTATTGCCCGATTTCGACGAAATTTGGTCAGCTAATACCTCTTGGCCATACTAATATGTGTGCCAAAAAAGAATGCGATATCTTTAATACAACTTTAGTTATTTGTTTTTCCAAATTGAAGGAGTGGAAGTGAGAGACATGTCTCAATCGACTGGGAGACATATCTCAATCGACTCGGCTGTTGATGCTGATCAAGTATATATATACTTTATGGGGTCGGAAATGCTTCCTTCTCGGCATTACATACAATTTAACGACTTTTATATACCCTTTTAACCAATGGGTACAGGGTAAAAAATTACCTTAAGGCTTCATAATAATAATTAAATAAATAGATATTCCCGATATATAATGGATAAAATCATATGACTTTGGGAAATGTATTCAATTTTTATATAATATACCATGCTCGACATCCCACTACCTATAAAGGCTTTGTGCCATACTTTCTCAAAATCGCCCATATATGTTCAAAGCTACCATATGATATAATGCATAAAATCATATGACTCCGAGATGCGTACTTGATTGTCAAAATACCATAATAATTCACCATGCTCGACATCACATCATCACATATAAAGATTTTTTGCCACGCTTTCTCGAAATCGCCCAAATATGTTCGAAGGTACCAATCAAAAACAATTTTCATATGTATTTTTAATGAAGCAAGCAAGTCGTCCTTGCCGATCTATAAATTACTATACAATTACTTAAATTCTCCATACAAGTCTCAGCAGCGAACGCATGCTGTCTCCCTCACTCCTACCACGCAATGTCGCATTGGTATTTCAGTACAAATTTTAAATTGATATTTCTCCCACATTTATTGCCCGATTTCGACGAAACTTGGTCAGCTAATACCTCTTGGCCATACTAATATGTGTGCTAAATAAGAATGCGATATCTTTAATACAACTTCAGTTATTTGTTTTTCCAAATTGAAGGAGTGGAAGTGAGAGACATGTCTCAATCGACTGGGAGACATATCTCAATCGACTCGGCTGTTGATGCTGATCAAGTATATATATACTTTATGGGGTCGGAAATGCTTCCTTCTCGGCATTACATACAATTTAACGACTTTTATATACCCTTTTAACCAATGGGTACAGGGTAAAAAATTACCTTAAGGCTTCATAATAATAATTAAATAAATAGATATTCCCGATATATAATGTATAAAATCATATGACTTTGGGAAATGTATTCAATTTTTATATAATATACCATGCTCGACATCCCACTACCTATAAAGGCTTTGTGCCATACTTTCTCAAAATCGCCCATATATGTTCAAAGCTACCATATGATATAATGCATAAAATCATATGACTCCGAGATGCGTACTTGATTGTCAAAATACCATAATAATTCACCATGCTCGACATCACATCATCACATATAAAGATTTTTTGCCACGCTTTCTCGAAATCGCCCATATATGTTCGAAGGTACCAATCAAAAACAATTTTCATATGTATTTTTAATGAAGCAAGCAAGTCGTCCTTGCCGATCTATAAATTACTATACAATTACTTAAATTCTCCATACAAGTCTCAGCAGCGAACGCATGCTGTCTCCCTCACTCCTACCACGCAATGTCGCATTGGTATTTCAGTACAAATTTTAAATTGATATTTCTCCCACATTTATTGCCCGATTTCGACGAAGTTTGGTCAGCTAATACCTCTTGGCCATACTAATATGTGTGCTAAAAAGCTCGACATCCCACTACCTATAAAGGCTTTGTGCCATACTTTCTCAAAATCGCCCATATATGTTCAGGTACAGGTACAGGGTAAAAAATTACCTTAAGGCTTCATAATAATAATTAAATAAATAGATATTCCCGATATATAATGTATAAAATCATATGACTTTGGGAAATGTATTCAATTTTTATATAATATACCATGCTCGACATCCCACTACCTATAAAGGCTTTGTGCCATACTTTCTCAAAATCGCCCATATATGTTCAAAGCTACCATATGATATAATGCATAAAATCATATGACTCCGAGATGCGTACTTGATTGTCAAAATACCATAATAATTCACCATGCTCGACATCACATCATCACATATAAAGATTTTTTGCCACGCTTTCTCGAAATCGCCCAAATATGTTCGAAGGTACCAATCAAAAACAATTTTCATATGTATTTTTAATGAAGCAAGCAAGTCGTCCTTGCCGATCCATAAATTACTATACAATTACTTAAATTCTCCATACAAGTCTCAGCAGCGAACGCATGCTGTCTCCCTCACTCCTACCACGCAATGTCGCATTGGTATTTCAGTACAAATTTTAAATTGATATTTCTCCCACATTTATTGCCCGATTTCGACGAAGTTTGGTCAGCTAATACCTCTTGGCCATACTAATATGTGTGCTAAAAAGCTCGACATCCCACTACCTATAAAGGCTTTGTGCCATACTTTCTCAAAATCGCCCATATATGTTCAAAGCTACCATATGATATAATGCATAAAATCATATGACTCCGAGATGCGTACTTGATTGTCAAAATACCATAATAATTCACCATGCTCGACATCACATCATCACATATAAAGATTTTTTGCCACGCTTTCTCGAAATCGCCCATATATGTTCGAAGGTACCAATCAAAAACAATTTTCATATGTATTTTTAATGAAGCAAGCAAGTCGTCCTTGTCGATCTATAAATTACTATACAATTACTTAAATTCTCCATACAAGTCTCAGCAGCGAACGCATGCTGTCTCCCTCCTCCTACCACGCAATGTCGCATTGGTATTTCAGTACAAATTTTAAATTGATATTTCTCCCACATTTATTGCCCGATTTCGACGAAGTTTGGTCAGCTAATACCTCTTGGCCATACTAATATGTGTGCTAAAAAGCTCGACATCCCACTACCTATAAAGGCTTTGTGCCATACTTTCTCAAAATCGCCCATATATGTTCAGGTACAGGTACAGGGTAAAAAATTACCTTAAGGCTTCATAATAATAATTAAATAAATAGATATTCCCGATATATAATGTATAAAATCATATGACTTTGGGAAATGTATTCAATTTTTATATAATATACCATGCTCGACATCCCACTACCTATAAAGGCTTTGTGCCATACTTTCTCAAAATCGCCCATATATGTTCAAAGCTACCATATGATATAATGCATAAAATCATATGACTCCGAGATGCGTACTTGATTGTCAAAATACCATAATAATTCACCATGCTCGACATCACATCATCACATATAAAGATTTTTTGCCACGCTTTCTCGAAATCGCCCAAATATGTTCGAAGGTACCAATCAAAAACAATTTTCATATGTATTTTTAATGAAGCAAGCAAGTCGTCCTTGCCGATCCATAAATTACTATACAATTACTTAAATTCTCCATACAAGTCTCAGCAGCGAACGCATGCTGTCTCCCTCACTCCTACCACGCAATGTCGCATTGGTATTTCAGTACAAATTGTAAATTGATATTTCTCCCACATTTATTGCCCGATTTCGACGAAGTTTGGTCAGCTAATACCTCTTGGCCATACTAATATGTGTGCTAAAAAGCTCGACATCCCACTACCTATAAAGGCTTTGTGCCATACTTTCTCAAAATCGCCCATATATGTTCAAAGCTACCATATGATATAATGCATAAAATCATATGACTCCGAGATGCGTACTTGATTGTCAAAATACCATAATAATTCACCATGCTCGACATCACATCATCACATATAAAGATTTTTTGCCACGCTTTCTCGAAATCGCCCATATATGTTCGAAGGTACCAATCAAAAACAATTTTCATATGTATTTTTAATGAAGCAAGCAAGTCGTCCTTGTCGATCTATAAATTACTATACAATTACTTAAATTCTCCATACAAGTCTCAGCAGCGAACGCATGCTGTCTCCCTCACTCCTACCACGCAATGTCGCATTGGTATTTCAGTACAAATTTTAAATTGATATTTCTCCCACATTTATTGCCCGATTTCGACGAAGTTTGGTCAGCTAATACCTCTTGGCCATACTAATATGTGTGCTAAAAAGCTCGACATCCCACTACCTATAAAGGCTTTGTGCCATACTTTCTCAAAATCGCCCATATATGTTCAGGTACAGGTACAGGGTAAAAAATTACCTTAAGGCTTCATAATAATAATTAAATAAATAGATATTCCCGATATATAATGTATAAAATCATATGACTTTGGGAAATGTATTCAATTTTTATATAATATACCATGCTCGACATCCCACTACCTATAAAGGCTTTGTGCCATACTTTCTCAAAATCGCCCATATATGTTCAAAGCTACCATATGATATAATGCATAAAATCATATGACTCCGAGATGCGTACTTGATTGTCAAAATACCATAATAATTCACCATGCTCGACATCACATCATCACATATAAAGATTTTTTGCCACGCTTTCTCGAAATCGCCCAAATATGTTCGAAGGTACCAATCAAAAACAATTTTCATATGTATTTTTAATGAAGCAAGCAAGTCGTCCTTGCCGATCCATAAATTACTATACAATTACTTAAATTCTCCATACAAGTCTCAGCAGCGAACGCATGCTGTCTCCCTCACTCCTACCACGCAATGTCGCATTGGTATTTCAGTACAAATTTTAAATTGATATTTCTCCCACATTTATTGCCCTTTCGTTCGACGAAGTTTGGTCAGCTAATACCTCTTGGCCATACTAATATGTGTGCTAAATTTTTTTTTTTTTTTCCTTATATTTTCCTAAATTCTATTTATTAAAATTAAATCATTAATTTAAATTTATATAAATAAAGCTCGACATCCCACTACCTATAAAGGCTTTGTGCCATACTTTCTCAAAATCGCCCATATATGTTCAAAGCTACCATATGATATAATGCATAAAATCATATGACTCCGAGATGCGTACTTGATTGTCAAAATACCATAATAATTCACCATGCTCGACATCACATCATCACATATAAAGATTTTTTGCCACGCTTTCTCGAAATCGCCCATATATGTTCGAAGGTACCAATCAAAAACAATTTTCATATGTATTTTTAATGAAGCAAGCAAGTCGTCCTTGCCGATCTATAAATTACTATACAATTACTTAAATTCTCCATACAAGTCTCAGCAGCGAACGCATGCTGTCTCCCCTCACTCCTACCACGCAATGTCGCATTGGTATTTCAGTACAAATTTTAAATTGATATTTCTCCCACATTTATTGCCCGATTTCGACGAAGTTTGGTCAGCTAATACCTCTTGGCCATACTAATATGTGTGCTAAAAAGCTCGACATCCCACTACCTATAAAGGCTTTGTGCCATACTTTCTCAAAATCGCCCATATATGTTCAGGTACAGGTACAGGGTAAAAAATTACCTTAAGGCTTCATAATAATAATTAAATAAATAGATATTCCCGATATATAATGTATAAAATCATATGACTTTGGGAAATGTATTCAATTTTTATATAATATACCATGCTCGACATCCCACTACCTATAAAGGCTTTGTGCCATACTTTCTCAAAATCGCCCATATATGTTCAAAGCTACCATATGATATAATGCATAAAATCATATGACTCCGAGATGCGTACTTGATTGTCAAAATACCATAATAATTCACCATGCTCGACATCACATCATCACATATAAAGATTTTTTGCCACGCTTTCTCGAAATCGCCCAAATATGTTCGAAGGTACCAATCAAAAACAATTTTCATATGTATTTTTAATGAAGCAAGCAAGTCGTCCTTGCCGATCCATAAATTACTATACAATTACTTAAATTCTCCATACAAGTCTCAGCAGCGAACGCATGCTGTCTCCCTCACTCCTACCACGCAATGTCGCATTGGTATTTCAGTACAAATTTTAAATTGATATTTCTCCCACATTTATTGCCCGATTTCGACGAAACTTGGTCAGCTAATACCTCTTGGCCATACTAATATGTGTGCTAAAAAGCTCGACATCCCACTACCTATAAAGGCTTTGTGCCATACTTTCTCAAAATCGCCCATATATGTTCAAAGCTACCATATGATATAATGCATAAAATCATATGACTCCGAGATGCGTACTTGATTGTCAAAATTCCATAATAATTCACCATGCTCGACATCACATCATCACATATAAAGATTTTTTGCCACGCTTTCTCGAAATCGCCCATATATGTTCGAAGGTACCAATCAAAAACAATTTTCATATGTATTTTTAATGAAGCAAGTAAGTCGTCCTTGTCGATCTATAAATTACTATACAATTACTTAAATTCTCCATACAAGTCTCAGCAGCGAACGCATGCTGTCTCCCTCACTCCTACCACGCAATGTCGCATTGGTATTTCAGTACAAATTTTAAATTGATATTTCTCCCACATTTATTGCCCGATTTCGACGAAGTTTGGTCAGCTAATACCTCTTGGCCATACTAATATGTGTGCTAAAAAGCTCGACATCCCACTACCTATAAAGGCTTTGTGCCATACTTTCTCAAAATCGCCCATATATGTTCAGGTACAGGTACAGGGTAAAAAATTACCTTAAGGCTTCATAATAATAATTAAATAAATAGATATTCCCGATATATAATGTATAAAATCATATGACTTTGGGAAATGTATTCAATTTTTATATAATATACCATGCTCGACATCCCACTACCTATAAAGGCTTTGTGCCATACTTTCTCAAAATCGCCCATATATGTTCAAAGCTACCATATGATATAATGCATAAAATCATATGACTCCGAGATGCGTACTTGATTGTCAAAATACCATAATAATTCACCATGCTCGACATCACATCATCACATATAAAGATTTTTTGCCACGCTTTCTCGAAATCGCCCAAATATGTTCGAAGGTACCAATCAAAAACAATTTTCATATGTATTTTTAATGAAGCAAGCAAGTCGTCCTTGCCGATCTATAAATTACTATACAATTACTTAAATTCTCCATACAAGTCTCAGCAGCGAACGCATGCTGTCTCCCTCACTCCTACCACGCAATGTCGCATTGGTATTTCAGTACAAATTTTAAATTGATATTTCTCCCACATTTATTGCCCGATTTCGACGAAGTTTGGTCAGCTAATACCTCTTGGCCATACTAATATGTGTGCTAAAAAGCTCGACATCCCACTACCTATAAAGGCTTTGTGCCATACTTTCTCAAAATCGCCCATATATGTTTAAAGCTACCATATGATATAATGCATAAAATCATATGACTAGATCGTACATTTCAAATACCATAATAATTCAATCTGAATAATCATCACATATAAAGATTTTTCACGCTTTTGAAATCAGATATTTCGAAGGTACCAAGGTCAAAAACAATTTACATCTGTATTTTTAATGAAGCAAGTAAGCGTCCTTGTCGATCTATAAATTACATACAATTACTTAAATTCTCCATAATTAAATAAATAGATATCCCCTCCTCCTACACGCTATGTAGCATTGGTATTTCAGTACAAATTTTAAATTGATATTTCCCCATATTGCCCGATTCTTTGGGAAATGTATTCAGCAATTCCTCTTGGCCATACTAATATACCATGCTCGACATCCCACTACCTATAAAGGCTTTGTGCCATACTTTCTCAAAATCGCCCATATATGTTTAAAGCTACCATATGATATAATGCATAAAATCATATGACTCCGAGATGCGTACTTGATTGTCAAAATACCATAATAATTCACCATGCTCGACATCACATCATCACATATAAAGATTTTTTGCCACGCTTTCTCGAAATCGCCCAAATATGTTCGAAGGTACCAATCAAAAACAATTTTCATATGTATTTTTAATGAAGCAAGCAAGCCGTCCTGGCCGATCCATAAATTACTATACAATTACTTAAATTCTCCATACAAGTCTCAGCAGCGAACGCATGCTGTCTCCCTCACTCCTACCACGCAATGTCGCATTGGTATTTCAGTACAAATTGTAAATTGATATTTCTCCCACATTTATTGCCCGATTTCGACGAAGTTTGGTCAGCTAATACCTCTTGGCCATACTAATATGTGTGCTAAAAAGCTCGACATCCCACTACCTATAAAGGCTTTGTGCCATACTTTCTCAAAATCGCCCATATATGTTCAAAGCTACCATATGATATAATGCATAAAATCATATGACTCCGAGATGTGTACTTGATTGTCAAAATACCATAATAATTCACCATGCTCGACATCCCATCATCACATATAAAGATTTTTTGCCACGCTTTCTCGAAATCGCCCAAATATGTTCGAAGGTACCAATCAAAAACAATTTTCATATGTATTTTTAATGAAGCAAGCAAGCCGTCCTGGCCGATCCATAAATTACTATACAATTACTTAAATTCTCCATACAAGTCTCAGCAGCGAACGCATGCTGTCTCCCTCACTCCTACCACGCAATGTCGCATTGGTATTTCAGTACAAATTTTAAATTGATATTTCTCCCACATTTATTGCCCGATTTCGACGAAACTTGGTCAGCTAATACCTCTTGGCCATACTAATATGTGTGCTAAATAAGAATGCGATATCTTTAATACAACTTCAGTTATTTGTTTTTCCAAATTGAAGGAGTGGAAGTGAGAGACATGTCTCAATCGACTGGGAGACATATCTCAATCGACTCGGCTGTTGATGCTGATCAAGTATATATAACTTTATGGGGTCGGAAATGCTTCCTTCTCGGCATTACATACAATTTAACGACTTTTATATACCCTTTTAACCAATGGGTACAGGGTAAAAAATTACCTTAAGGCTTCATAATAATAATTAAATAAATAGATATTCCCGATATATAATGTATAAAATCATATGACTTTGGGAAATGTATTCAATTTTTATATAATATACCATGCTCGACATCCCACTACCTATAAAGGCTTTGTGCCATACTTTCTCAAAATCGCCCATATATGTTCAAAGCTACCATATGATATAATGCATAAAATCATATGACTCCGAGATGCGTACTTGATTGTCAAAATACCATAATAATTCACCATGCTCGACATCACATCATCACATATAAAGATTTTTTGCCACGCTTTCTCGAAATCGCCCATATATGTTCGAAGGTACCAATCAAAAACAATTTTCATATGTATTTTTAATGAAGCAAGCAAGTCGTCCTTGTCGATCTATAAATTACTATACAATTACTTAAATTCTCCATACAAGTCTCAGCAGCGAACGCATGCTGTCTCCCTCACTCCTACCACGCAATGTCGCATTGGTATTTCAGTACAAATTTTAAATTGATATTTCTCCCACATTTATTGCCCGATTTCGACGAAGTTTGGTCAGCTAATACCTCTTGGCCATACTAATATGTGTGCTAAAAAGCTCGACATCCCACTACCTATAAAGGCTTTGTGCCATACTTTCTCAAAATCGCCCATATATGTTCAGGTACAGGTACAGGGTAAAAATTACCTTAAGGCTTCATAATAATAATTAAATAAATAGATATTCCCGATATATAATGTATAAAATCATATGACTTTGGGAAATGTATTCAATTTTTATATAATATACCATGCTCGACATCCCACTACCTATAAAGGCTTTGTGCCATACTTTCTCAAAATCGCCCATATATGTTCAAAGCTACCATATGATATAATGCATAAAATCATATGACTCCGAGATGCGTACTTGATTGTCAAAATACCATAATAATTCACCATGCTCGACATCACATCATCACATATAAAGATTTTTTGCCACGCTTTCTCGAAATCGCCCAAATATGTTCGAAGGTACCAATCAAAAACAATTTTCATATGTATTTTTAATGAAGCAAGCAAGTCGTCCTTGCCGATCCATAAATTACTATACAATTACTTAAATTCTCCATACAAGTCTCAGCAGCGAACGCATGCTGTCTCCCTCACTCCTACCACGCAATGTCGCATTGGTATTTCAGTACAAATTGTAAATTGATATTTCTCCCACATTTATTGCCCGATTTCGACGAAGTTTGGTCAGCTAATACCTCTTGGCCATACTAATATGTGTGCTAAAAAGCTCGACATCCCACTACCTATAAAGGCTTTGTGCCATACTTTCTCAAAATCGCCCATATATGTTCAAAGCTACCATATGATATAATGCATAAAATCATATGACTCCGAGATGCGTACTTGATTGTCAAAATACCATAATAATTCACCATGCTCGACATCACATCATCACATATAAAGATTTTTTGCCACGCTTTCTCGAAATCGCCCATATATGTTCGAAGGTACCAATCAAAAACAATTTTCATATGTATTTTTAATGAAGCAAGCAAGTCGTCCTTGCCGATCTATAAATTACTATACAATTACTTAAATTCTCCATACAAGTCTCAGCAGCGAACGCATGCTGTCTCCCCTCACTCCTACCACGCAATGTCGCATTGGTATTTCAGTACAAATTGTAAATTGATATTTCTCCCACATTTATTGCCCGATTTCGACGAAGTTTGGTCAGCTAATACCTCTTGGCCATACTAATATGTGTGCTAAAAAGCTCGACATCCCACTACCTATAAAGGCTTTGTGCCATACTTTCTCAAAATCGCCCATATGTGTTCAGGTACAGGTACAGGGTAAAAAATTACCTTAAGGCTTCATAATAATAATTAAATAAATAGATATTCCCGATATATAATGGATAAAATCATATGACTTTGGGAAATGTATTCAATTTTTATATAATATACCATGCTCGACATCCCACTACCTATAAAGGCTTTGTGCCATACTTTCTCAAAATCGCCCATATATGTTCAAAGCTACCATATGATATAATGCATAAAATCATATGACTCCGAGATGCGTACTTGATTGTCAAAATACCATAATAATTCACCATGCTCGACATCACATCATCACATATAAAGATTTTTTGCCACGCTTTCTCGAAATCGCCCAAATATGTTCGAAGGTACCAATCAAAAACAATTTTCATATGTATTTTTAATGAAGCAAGCAAGCCGTCCTGGCCGATCCATAAATTACTATACAATTACTTAAATTCTCCATACAAGTCTCAGCAGCGAACGCATGCTGTCTCCCTCACTCCTACCACGCAATGTCGCATTGGTATTTCAGTACAAATTTTAAATTGATATTTCTCCCACATTTATTGCCCGATTTCGACGAAACTTGGTCAGCTAATACCTCTTGGCCATACTAATATGTGTGCTAAATAAGAATGCGATATCTTTAATACAACTTCAGTTATTTGTTTTTCCAAATTGAAGGAGTGGAAGTGAGAGACATGTCTCAATCGACTGGGAGACATATCTCAATCGACTCGGCTGTTGATGCTGATCAAGTATATATATACTTTATGGGGTCGGAAATGCTTCCTTCTCGGCATTACATACAATTTAACGACTTTTATATACCCTTTTAACCAATGGGTACAGGGTAAAAAATTACCTTAAGGCTTCATAATAATAATTAAATAAATAGATATTCCCGATATATAATGTATAAAATCATATGACTTTGGGAAATGTATTCAATTTTTATATAATATACCATGCTCGACATCCCACTACCTATAAAGGCTTTGTGCCATACTTTCTCAAAATCGCCCATATATGTTCAAAGCTACCATATGATATAATGCATAAAATCATATGACTCCGAGATGCGTACTTGATTGTCAAAATACCATAATAATTCACCATGCTCGACATCACATCATCACATATAAAGATTTTTTGCCACGCTTTCTCGAAATCGCCCATATATGTTCGAAGGTACCAATCAAAAACAATTTTCATATGTATTTTTAATGAAGCAAGCAAGTCGTCCTTGCCGATCTATAAATTACTATACAATTACTTAAATTCTCCATACAAGTCTCAGCAGCGAACGCATGCTGTCTCCCCCACTCCTACCACGCAATGTCGCATTGGTATTTCAGTACAAATTTTAAATTGATATTTCTCCCACATTTATTGCCCGATTTCGACGAAATTTGGTCAGCTAATACCTCTTGGCCATACTAATATGTGTGCTAAATAAGAATGCGATATCTTTAATACAACTTCAGTTATTTGTTTTTCCAAATTGAAGGAGTGGAAGTGAGAGACATGTCTCAATCGACTGGGAGACATATCTCAATCGACTCGGCTGTTGATGCTGATCAAGTATATATATACTTTATGGGGTCGGAAATGCTTCCTTCTCGGCATTACATACAATTTAACGACTTTTATATACCCTTTTAACCAATGGGTACAGGGTAAAAAATTACCTTAAGGCTTCATAATAATAATTAAATAAATAGATATTCCCGATATATAATGTATAAAATCATATGACTTTGGGAAATGTATTCAATTTTTATATAATATACCATGCTCGACATCCCACTACCTATAAAGGCTTTGTGCCATACTTTCTCAAAATCGCCCATATATGTTCAAAGCTACCATATGATATAATGCATAAAATCATATGACTCCGAGATGCGTACTTGATTGTCAAAATACCATAATAATTCACCATGCTCGACATCACATCATCACATATAAAGATTTTTTGCCACGCTTTCTCGAAATCGCCCATATATGTTCGAAGGTACCAATCAAAAACAATTTTCATATGTATTTTTAATGAAGCAAGCAAGTCGTCCTTGCCGATCTATAAATTACTATACAATTACTTAAATTCTCCATACAAGTCTCAGCAGCGAACGCATGCTGTCTCCCTCACTCCTACCACGCAATGTCGCATTGGTATTTCAGTACAAATTTTAAATTGATATTTCTCCCACATTTATTGCCCGATTTCGACGAAATTTGGTCAGCTAATACCTCTTGGCCATACTAATATGTGTGCTAAATAAGAATGCGATATCTTTAATACAACTTCAGTTATTTGTTTTTCCAAATTGAAGGAGTGGAAGTGAGAGACATGTCTCAATCGACTGGGAGACATATCTCAATCGACTCGGCTGTTGATGCTGATCAAGTATATATATACTTTATGGGGTCGGAAATGCTTCCTTCTCGGCATTACATACAATTTAACGACTTTTATATACCCTTTTTAACCAATGGGTACAGGGTAAAAAATTACCTTAAGGCTTCATAATAATAATTAAATAAATAGATATTCCCGATATATAATGTATAAAATCATATGACTTTGGGAAATGTATTCAATTTTTATATAATATACCATGCTCGACATCCCACTACACCTATAAAGGCTTTGTGCCATACTTTCTCAAAATCGCCCATATATGTTCAAAGCTACCATATGATATAATGCATAAAATCATATGACTCCGAGATGCGTACTTGATTGTCAAAATACCATAATAATTCACCATGCTCGACATCACATCATCACATATAAAGATTTTTTGCCACGCTTTCTCGAAATCGCCCATATATGTTCGAAGGTACCAATCAAAAACAATTTTCATATGTATTTTTAATGAAGCAAGCAAGTCGTCCTTGCCGATCTATAAATTACTATACAATTACTTAAATTCTCCATACAAGTCTCAGCAGCGAACGCATGCTGTCTCCCTCACTCCTACCACGCAATGTCGCATTGGTATTTCAGTACAAATTTTAAATTGATATTTCTCCCACATTTATTGCCCGATTTCGACGAAGTTTGGTCAGCTAATACCTCTTGGCCATACTAATATGTGTGCTAAATAAGAATGCGATATCTTTAATACAACTTCAGTTATTTGTTTTTCCAAATTGAAGGAGTGGAAGTGAGAGACATGTCTCAATCGACTGGGAGACATATCTCAATCGTCTCGGCTGTTGATGCTGATCAAGTATATATATACTTTATGGGGTCGGAAATGCTTCCTTCTCGGCATTACATACAATTTAGCGACTTTTATATACCCTTTTAACCAATGGGTACAGGGTAAAAAATTACCTTAAGGCTTCATAATAATAATTAAATAAATAGATATTCCCGATATATAATGTATAAAATCATATGACTTTGGGAAATGTATTCAATTTTTATATAATATACCATGCTCGACATCCCACTACCTATAAAGGCTTTGTGCCATACTTTCTCAAAATCGCCCATATATGTTCAAAGCTACCATATGATATAATGCATAAAATCATATGACTCCGAGATGCGTACTTGTTTGTCAAAATACCATAATAATTCACCATGCTCGACATCACATCATCACATATAAAGATTTTTTGCCACGCTTTCTCGAAATCGCCCATATATGTTCGAAGGTACCAATCAAAAACAATTTTCATATGTATTTTTAATGAAGCAAGCAAGTGGTCCTTGCCGATCTATAAATTACTATACAATTACTTAAATTCTCCATACAAGTCTCAGCAGCGAACGCATGCTGTCTCCCTCACTCCTACCACGCAATGTCGCATTGGCATTTTAGTACAAATTTTAAATTGATATTTCTCCCACATTTATTCTACCTATAAAGGCTTTGTGCCATACTTTCTCAAAATCGCCCATATATGTTCAAAGCTACCATATGATATAATGCATAAAATCATATGACTCCGAGATGCGTACTTGTTTGTCAAAATACCATAATAATTCACCATGCTCGACATCACATCATCACATATAAAGATTTTTTGCCACGCTTTCTCGAAATCGCCCATATATGTTCGAAGGTACCAATCAAAAACAATTTTCATATGTATTTTTAATGAAGCAAGCAAGTGGTCCTTGCCGATCTATAAATTACTATACAATTACTTAAATTCTCCATACAAGTCTCAGCAGCGAACGCATGCTGTCTCCCCTACCTCCTACCACGCAATGTCGCATTGGTATTTCAGTACAAATTTTAAATTGATATTTCTCCCACATTTATTGCCCGATTTCGACGAAGTTTGGTCAGCTAATACCTCTTGGCCATACTAATATGTGTGCTAAAAAAGCTCGACATCCCACTACCTATAAAGGCTTTGTGCCATACTTTCTCAAAATCGCCCATATATGTTCAAAGCTACCATATGATATAATGCATAAAATCATATGACTCCGAGATGCGTACTTGTTTGTCAAAATACCATAATAATTCACCATGCTCGACATCACATCATCACATATAAAGATTTTTTGCCACGCTTTCTCGAAATCGCCCATATATGTTCGAAGGTACCAATCAAAAACAATTTTCATATGTATTTTTAATGAAGCAAGCAAGTCGTCCTTGCCGATCTATAAATTACTATACAATTACTTAAATTCTCCATACAAGTCTCAGCAGCGAACGCATGCTGTCTCCCTCACTCCTACCACGCAATGTCGCATTGGTATTTCAGTACAAATTTTAAATTGATATTTCTCCCACATTTATTGCCCGATTTCGACGAAATTTGGTCAGCTAATACCTCTTGGCCATACTAATATGTGTGCTAAATAAGAATGCGATATCTTTAATACAACTTCAGTTATTTGTTTCCAAATTGAAGGAGTGGAAGTGAGAGACATGTCTCAATCGACTGGGAGACATGTCTCAATCGACTCGGCTGTTGATGCTGATCAAGTATATATATACTTTATGGGGTCGGAAATGCTTCCTTCTCGGCATTACATACAATTTAGCGACTTTTATATACCCTTTTAACCAATGGGTACAGGGTAAAAAATTACCTTAAGGCTTCATAATAATAATTAAATAAATCGATATTCCCGATATATAATGGATAAAATCATATGACTTTGGGAAATGTATTCAATTTTTATATAGTATACCATGCTCGACATCCCACTACCTATAAAGGCTTTGTGCCATACTTTCTCAAAATCGCCCATATATGTTCAAAGCTACCATATGATATAATGCATAAAATCATATGACTCCGAGATGCGTACTTGATTGTCAAAATACCATAATAATTCACCATGCTCGACATCACATCATCACAAATAAAGATTTTTTGCCACGCTTTCTCGAAATCGCCCATATATGTTCGAAGGTACCAATCAAAAACAATTTTCATATGTATTTTTAATGAAGCAAGCAAGTCGTCCTTGCCGATCTATAAATTACTATACAATTACTTAAATTCTCCATACAAGTCTCAGCAGCGAACGCATGCTGTCTCCCTCACTCCTACCACGCAATGTCGCATTGGTATTTCAGTACAAATTTTAAATTGATATTTCTCCCACATTTATTGCCCGATTTCGACGAAGTTTGGTCAGCTAATACCTCTTGGCCATACTAATATGTGTGCTAAAAAGCTCGACATCCCACTACCTATAAAGGCTTTGTGCCATACTTTCTCAAAATCGCCCATATATGTTCAAAGCTACCATATGATATAATGCATAAAATCATATGACTCCGAGATGTGTACTTGATTGTCAAAATACCATAATAATACACCATGCTCGACATCCCATCATCACATATAAAGATTTTTTGCCACGCTTTCTCGAAATCGCCCAAATATGTTCGAAGGTACCAATCAAAAACAATTTTCATATGTATTTTTAATGAAGCAAGCAAGCCGTCCTGGCCGATCCATAAATTACTATACAATTACTTAAATTCTCCATACAAGTCTCAGCAGCGAACGCATGCTGTCTCCCTCACTCCTACCACGCAATGTCGCATTGGTATTTCAGTACAAATTTTAAATTGATATTTCTCCCACATTTATTGCCCGATTTCGACGAAACTTGGTCAGCTAATACCTCTTGGCCATACTAATATGTGTGCTAAATAAGAATGCGATATCTTTAATACAACTTCAGTTATTTGTTTTTCCAAATTGAAGGAGTGGAAGTGAGAGACATGTCTCAATCGACTGGGAGACATATCTCAATCGACTCGGCTGTTGATGCTGATCAAGTATATATATACTTTATGGGGTCGAAAATGCTTCCTTCTCGGCATTACATACAATTTAACGACTTTTATATACCCTTTTAACCAATGGGTACAGGGTAAAAAATTACCTTAAGGCTTCATAATAATAATTAAATAAATAGATATTCCCGATATATAATGTATAAAATCATATGACTTTGGGAAATGTATTCAATTTTTATATAATATACCATGCTCGACATCCCACTACCTATAAAGGCTTTGTGCCATACTTTCTCAAAATCGCCCATATATGTTCAAAGCTACCATATGATATAATGCATAAAATCATATGACTCCGAGATGTGTACTTGATTGTCAAAATACCATAATAATACACCATGCTCGACATCCCATCATCACATATAAAGATTTTTTGCCACGCTTTCTCGAAATCGCCCAAATATGTTCGAAGGTACCAATCAAAAACAATTTTCATATGTATTTTTAATGAAGCAAGCAAGCCGTCCTGGCCGATCCATAAATTACTATACAATTACTTAAATTCTCCATACAAGTCTCAGCAGCGAACGCATGCTGTCTCCCTCACTCCTACCACGCAATGTCGCATTGGTATTTCAGTACAAATTTTAAATTGATATTTCTCCCACATTTATTGCCCGATTTCGACGAAACTTGGTCAGCTAGAACCTCTTGGCCATACTAATATGTGTGCTAAATAAGAATGCGATATCTTTAATACAACTTCAGTTATTTGTTTTTCCGAATTGAAGGAGTGGAAGTGAGAGACATGTCTCAATCGACTGGGAGACATATCTCAATCGACTCGGCTGTTGATGCTGATCAAGTATATATATACTTTATGGGGTCGGAAATGCTTCCTTCTCGGCATTACATACAATTTAACGACTTTTATATACCCTTTTAACCAATGGGTACAGGGTAAAAAATTACCTTAAGGCTTCATAATAATAATTAAATAAATAGATATTCCCGATATATAATGTATAAAATCATATGACTTTGGGAA
This sequence comes from Drosophila neocordata, assembly GCA_018903615.1. Lineage (NCBI taxonomy): Eukaryota > Metazoa > Arthropoda > Insecta > Diptera > Drosophilidae > Drosophila > Drosophila neocordata. Next base: position 62,156 of record JAEIGI010000061.1, on the reverse strand, counting down.
ATGTATTCAATTTTTATATAATATACCATGCTCGACATCCCACTACCTATAAAGGCTTTGTGCCATACTTTCTCAAAATCGCCCATATATGTTCAAAGCTACCATATGATATAATGCATAAAATCATATGACTCCGAGATGCGTACTTGATTGTCAAAATACCATAATAATTCACCATGCTCGACATCACATCATCACATATAAAGATTTTTTGCCACGCTTTCTCGAAATCGCCCATATATGTTCGAAGGTACCAATCAAAAACAATTTTCATATGTATTTTTAATGAAGCAAGCAAGTCGTCCTTGCCGATCTATAAATTACTATACAATTACTTAAATTCTCCATACAAGTCTCAGCAGCGAACGCATGCTATCTCCCTCACTCCTACCACGCAATGTCGCATTGGTATTTCAGTACAAATTTTAAATTGATATTTCTCCCACATTTATTGCCCGATTTCGACGAAGTTTGGTCAGCTAATACCTCTTGGCCATACTAATATGTGTGCTAAAAAGCTCGACATCCCACTACCTATAAAGGCTTTGTGCCATACTTTCTCAAAATCGCCCATATATGTTCAAAGCTACCATATGATATAATGCATAAAATCATATGACTCCGAGATGCGTACTTGTTTGTCAAAATACCATAATAATTCACCATGCTCGACATCACATCATCACATATAAAGATTTTTTGCCACGCTTTCTCGAAATCGCCCATATATGTTCGAAGGTACCAATCAAAAACAATTTTCATATGTATTTTTAATGAAGCAAGCAAGTGGTCCTTGCCGATCTATAAATTACTATACAATTACTTAAATTCTCCATACAAGTCTCAGCAGCGAACGCATGCTGTCTCCCTCACTCCTACCACGCAATGTCGCATTGGCATTTTAGTACAAATTTTAAATTGATATTTCTCCCACATTTATTGCCCGATTTCGACGAAGTTTGGTCAGCTAATACCTCTTGGCCATACTAATATGTGTGCTAAAAAGCTCGACATCCCACTACCTATAAAGGCTTTGTGCCATACTTTCTCAAAATCGCCCATATATGTTCAAAGCTACCATATGATATAATGCATAAAATCATATGACTCCGAGATGCGTACTTGTTTGTCAAAATACCATAATAATTCACCATGCTCGACATCACATCATCACATATAAAGATTTTTTGCCACGCTTTCTCGAAATCGCCCATATATGTTCGAAGGTACCAATCAAAAACAATTTTCATATGTATTTTTAATGAAGCAAGCAAGTCGTCCTTGCCGATCTATAAATTACTATACAATTACTTAAATTCTCCATACAAGTCTCAGCAGCGAACGCATGCTGTCTCCCTCACTCCTACCACGCAATGTCGCATTGGTATTTCAGTACAAATTTTAAATTGATATTTCTCCCACATTTATTGCCCGATTTCGACGAAGTTTGGTCAGCTAATACCTCTTGGCCATACTAATATGTGTGCTAAAAAGCTCGACATCCCACTACCTATAAAGGCTTTGTGCCATACTTTCTCAAAATCGCCCATATATGTTCAAAGCTACCATATGATATAATGCATAAAATCATATGACTCCGAGATGTGTACTTGATTGTCAAAATACCATAATAATACACCATGCTCGACATCCCATCATCACATATAAAGATTTTTTGCCACGCTTTCTTGAAATCGCCCAAATATGTTCGAAGGTACCAATCAAAAACAATTTTCATATGTATTTTTAATGAAGCAAGCAAGCCGTCCTTGCCGATCCATAAATTACTATACAATTACTTAAATTCTCCATACAAGTCTCAGCAGCGAACGCATGCTGTCTCCCTCACTCCTACCACGCAATGTCGCATTGGTATTTCAGTACAAATTTTAAATTGATATTTCTCCCACATTTATTGCCCGATTTCGACGAAATTTGGTCAGCTAATACCTCTTGGCCATACTAATATGTGTGCTAAATAAGAATGCGATATCTTTAATACAACTTCAGTTATTTGTTTCCAAATTGAAGGAGTGGAAGTGAGAGACATGTCTCAATCGACTGGGAGACATGTCTCAATCGACTCGGCTGTTGATGCTGATCAAGTATATATATACTTTATGGGGTCGGAAATGCTTCCTTCTCGGCATTACATACAATTTAGCGACTTTTATATACCCTTTTAACCAATGGGTACAGGGTAAAAAATTACCTTAAGGCTTCATAATAATAATTAAATAAATCGATATTCCCGATATATAATGGATAAAATCATATGACTTTGGGAAATGTATTCAATTTTTTATATAGTATACCATGCTCGACATCCCACTACCTATAAAGGCTTTGTGCCATACTTTCTCAAAATCGCCCATATATGTTCAAAGCTACCATATGATATAATGCATAAAATCATATGACTCCGAGATGCGTACTTGATTGTCAAAATACCATAATAATTCACCATGCTCGACATCACATCATCACATATAAAGATTTTTTGCCACGCTTTCTCGAAATCGCCCATATATGTTCGAAGGTACCAATCAAAAACAATTTTCATATGTATTTTTAATGAAGCAAGCAAGTCGTCCTTGCCGATCTATAAATTACTATACAATTACTTAAATTCTTCATACAAGTCTCAGCAGCGAACGCATGCTGTCTCCCTCACTCCTACCACGCAATGTCGCATTGGTATTTCAGTACAAATTTTAAATTGATATTTCTCCCACATTTATTGCCCGATTTCGACGAAGTTTGGTCAGCTAATACCTCTTGGCCATACTAATATGTGTGCTAAAAAGCTCGACATCCCACTACCTATAAAGGCTTTGTGCCATACTTTCTCAAAATCGCCCATATATGTTCAAAGCTACCATATGATATAATGCATAAAATCATATGACTCCGAGATGCGTACTTGATTGTCAAAATACCATAATAATTCACCATGCTCGACATCACATCATCACATATAAAGATTTTTTGCCACGCTTTCTCGAAATCGCCCATATATGTTCGCATGCTGTCTCCCTCACTCCTACCACGCAATGTCGCATTGGTATTTCAGTACAAATTTTAAATTGATATTTCTCCCACATTTATTGCCCGATTTCGACGAAATTTGGTCAGCTAATACCTCTTGGCCATACTAATATGTGTGCTAAATAAGAATGCGATATCTTTAATACAACTTCAGTTATTTGTTTCCAAATTGAAGGAGTGGAAGTGAGAGACATGTCTCAATCGACTGGGAGACATGTCTCAATCGACTCGGCTGTTGATGCTGATCAAGTATATATATACTTTATGGGGTCGGAAATGCTTCCTTCTCGGCATTACATACAATTTAGGGACTTTTATATACCCTTTTAACCAATGGGTACAGGGTAAAAAATTACCTTAAGGCTTCATAATAATAATTAAATAAATCGATATTCCCGATATATAATGGATAAAATCATATGACTTTGGGAAATGTATTCAATTTTTATATAGTATACCATGCTCGACATCCCACTACCTATAAAGGCTTTGTGCCATACTTTCTCAAAATCGCCCATATATGTTCAAAGCTACCATATGATATAATGCATAAAATCATATGACTCCGAGATGCGTACTTGATTGTCAAAATACCATAATAATTCACCATGCTCGACATCACATCATCACATATAAAGATTTTTTGCCACGCTTTCTCGAAATCGCCCATATATGTTCGAAGGTACCAATCAAAAACAATTTTCATATGTATTTTTAATGAAGCAAGCAAGTCGTCCTTGCCGATCTATAAATTACTATACAATTACTTAAATTCTTCATACAAGTCTCAGCAGCGAACGCATGCTGTCTCCCTCACTCCTACCACGCAATGTCGCATTGGTATTTCAGTACAAATTTTAAATTGATATTTCTCCCACATTTATTGCCCGATTTCGACGAAGTTTGGTCAGCTAATACCTCTTGGCCATACTAATATGTGTGCTAAAAAGCTCGACATCCCACTACCTATAAAGGCTTTGTGCCATACTTTCTCAAAATCGCCCATATATGTTCAAAGCTACCATATGATATAATGCATAAAATCATATGACTCCGAGATGCGTACTTGATTGTCAAAATACCATAATAATTCACCATGCTCGACATCACATCATCACATATAAAGATTTTTTGCCACGCTTTCTCGAAATCGCCCATATATGTTCGCATGCTGTCTCCCTCACTCCTACCACGCAATGTCGCATTGGTATTTCAGTACAAATTTTAAATTGATATTTCTCCCACATTTATTGCCCGATTTCGACGAAATTTGGTCAGCTAATACCTCTTGGCCATACTAATATGTGTGCTAAATAAGAATGCGATATCTTTAATACAACTTCAGTTATTTGTTTTTCCAAATTGAAGGAGTGGAAGTGAGAGACATGTCTCAATCGACTGGGAGACATGTCTCAATCGACTCGGCTGTTGATGCTGATCAAGTATATATATACTTTATGGGGTCGGAAATGCTTCCTTCTCGGCATTACATACAATTTAGGGACTTTTATATACCCTTTTAACCAATGGGTACAGGGTAAAAAATTACCTTAAGGCTTCATAATAATAATTAAATAAATAGATATTCCCGATATATAATGGATAAAATCATATGACTTTGGGAAATGTATTCAATTTTTATATAGTATACCATGCTCGACATCCCACTACCTATAAAGGCTTTGTGCCATACTTTCTCAAAATCGCCCATATATGTTCAAAGCTACCATATGATATAATGCATAAAATCATATGACTCCGAGATGCGTACTTGATTGTCAAAATACCATAATAATTCACCATGCTCGACATCACATCATCACATATAAAGATTTTTTGCCACGCTTTCTCGAAATCGCCCATATATGTTCGAAGGTACCAATCAAAAACAATTTTCATATGTATTTTTAATGAAGCAAGCAAGTCGTCCTTGCCGATCTATAAATTACTATACAATTACTTAAATTCTCCATACAAGTCTCAGCAGCGAACGCATGCTGTCTCCCTCACTCCTACCACGCAATGTCGCATTGGTATTTCAGTACAAATTTTAAATTGATATTTCTCCCACATTTATTGCCCGATTTCGACGAAGTTTGGTCAGCTAATACCTCTTGGCCATACTAATATGTGTGCTAAAAAGCTCGACATCCCACTACCTATAAAGGCTTTGTGCCATACTTTCTCAAAATCGCCCATATATGTTCAAAGCTACCATATGATATAATGCATAAAATCATATGACTCCGAGATGCGTACTTGATTGTCAAAATACCATAATAATTCACCATGCTCGACATCACATCATCACATATAAAGATTTTTTGCCACGCTTTCTCGAAATCGCCCATATATGTTCGCATGCTGTCTCCCTCACTCCTACCACGCAATGTCGCATTGGTATTTCAGTACAAATTTTAAATTGATATTTCTCCCACATTTATTGCCCGATTTCGACGAAATTTGGTCAGCTAATACCTCTTGGCCATACTAATATGTGTGCTAAATAAGAATGCGATATCCTTAATACAACTTCAGTTATTTGTTTCCAAATTGAAGGAGTGGAAGTGAGAGACATGTCTCAATCGACTGGGAGACATGTCTCAATCGACTCGGCTGTTGATGCTGATCAAGTATATATATACTTTATGGGGTCGGAAATGCTTCCTTCTCGGCATTACATACAATTTAGGGACTTTTATATACCCTTTTAACCAATGGGTACAGGGTAAAAAATTACCTTAAGGCTTCATAATAATAATTAAATAAATAGATATTCCCGATATATAATGGATAAAATCATATGACTTTGGGAAATGTATTCAATTTTTATATAGTATACCATGCTCGACATCCCACTACCTATAAAGGCTTTGTGCCATACTTTCTCAAAATCGCCCATATATGTTCAAAGCTACCATATGATATAATGCATAAAATCATATGACTCCGAGATGCGTACTTGATTGTCAAAATACCATAATAATTCACCATGCTCGACATCCCATCATCACATATAAAGATTTTTTGCCACGCTTTCTCGAAATCGCCCATATATGTTCGAAGGTACCAATGAAAAACAATTTTCATATGTATTTTTAATGAAGCAAGCAAGTCGTCCTTGCCGATCTATAAATTACTATAAAATTACTTAAATTCTCCATACAAGTCTCAGCAGCGAAGGCATGCTGTCTCCCTCACTCCTACCACGCAATGTCGCATTGGTATTTCAGTACAAATTTTAAATTGATATTTCTCCCACATTTATTGCCCGATTTCGACGAAGTTTGGTCAGCTAATACCTCTTGGCCATACTAATATGTGTGCTAAAAAGCTCGACATCCCACTACCTATAAAGGCTTTGTGCCATACTTTCTCAAAATCGCCCATATATGTTCAAAGCTACCATATGATATAATGCATAAAATCATATGACTCCGAGATGTGTACTTGATTGTCAAAATACCATAATAATACACCATGCTCGACATCCCATCATCACATATAAAGATTTTTTGCCACGCTTTCTCGAAATCGCCCAAATATGTTCGAAAGGTACCAATCAAAAACAATTTTCATATGTATTTTTAATGAAGCAAGCAAGTCGTCCTTGCCGATCCATAAATTACTATACAATTACTTAAATTCTCCATACAAGTCTCAGCAGCGAACGCATGCTGTCTCCCTCACTCCTACCACGCAATGTCGCATTGGTATTTCAGTACAAATTTTAAATTGATATTTCTCCCACATTTATTGCCCGATTTCGACGAAGTTTGGTCAGCTAATACCTCTTGGCCATACTAATATGTGTGCTAAAAAGCTCGACATCCCACTACCTATAAAGGCTTTGTGCCATACTTTCTCAAAATCGCCCATATATGTTCAAAGCTACCATATGATATAATGCATAAAATCATATGACTCCGAGATGTGTACTTGATTGTCAAAATACCATAATAATACACCATGCTCGACATCCCATCATCACATATAAAGATTTTTTGCCACGCTTTCTCGAAATCGCCCAAATATGTTCGAAAGGTACCAATCAAAAACAATTTTCATATGTATTTTTAATGAAGCAAGCAAGTCGTCCTTGCCGATCCATAAATTACTATACAATTACTTAAATTCTCCATACAAGTCTCAGCAGCGAACGCATGCTGTCTCCCTCACTCCTACCACGCAATGTCGCATTGGTATTTCAGTACAAATTTTAAATTGATATTTCTCCCACATTTATTGCCCGATTTCGACGAAATTTGGTCAGCTAATACCTCTTGGCCATACTAATATGTGTGCTAAATAAGAATGCGATATCTTTAATACAACTTCAGTTATTTGTTTTTCAAATTGAAGGAGTGGAAGTGAGAGACATGTCTCAATCGACTGGGAGACATGTCTCAATCGACTCGGCTGTTGATGCTGATCAAGTATATATATACTTTATGGGGTCGGAAATGCTTCCTTCTCGGCATTACATACAATTTAGCGACTTTTATATACCCTTTTAACCAATGGGTACAGGGTAAAAAATTACCTTAAGGCTTCATAATAATAATTAAATAAATAGATATTCCCGATATATAATGGATAAAATCATATGACTTTGGGAAATGTATTCAATTTTTATATAGTATACCATGCTCGACATCCCACTACCTATAAAGGCTTTGTGCCATACTTTCTCAAAATCGCCCAATATATGTTCAAAGCTACCATATGATATAATGCATAAAATCATATGACTCCGAGATGCGTACTTGATTGTCAAAATACCATAATAATTCACCATGCTCGACATCACATCATCACATATAAAGATTTTTTGCCACGCTTTCTCGAAATCGCCCATATATGTTCGAAGGTACCAATCAAAAACAATTTTCATATGTATTTTTAATGAAGCAAGCAAGTCGTCCTTGCCGATCTATAAATTACTATACAATTACTTAAATTCTCCATACAAGTCTCAGCAGCGAACGCATGCTGTCTCCCTCACTCCTACCACGCAATGTCGCATTGGTATTTCAGTACAAATTTTAAATTGATATTTCTCCCACATTTATTGCCCGATTTCGACGAAGTTTGGTCAGCTAATACCTCTTGGCCATACTAATATGTGTGCTAAAAAGCTCGATATCCCACTACCTATAAAGGCTTTGTGCCATACTTTCTCAAAATCGCCCATATATGTTCAAAGCTACCATATGATATAATGCATAAAATCATATGACTCCGAGATGTGTACTTGATTGTCAAAATACCATAATAATACACCATGCTCGACATCCCATCATCACATATAAAGATTTTTTGCCACGCTTTCTCGAAATCGCCCAAATATGTTCGAAGGTACCAATCAAAAACAATTTTCATATGTATTTTTTATGAAGCAAGCAAGTCGTCCTTGCCGATCCATAAATTACTATACAATTACTTAAATTCTCCATACAAGTCTCAGCAGCGAACGCATGCTGTCTCCCTCACTCCTACCACGCAATGTCGCATTGGTATTTCAGTACAAATTTTAAATTGATATTTCTCCCACATTTATTGCCCGATTTCGACGAAGTTTGGTCAGCTAATACCTCTTGGCCATACTAATATGTGTGCTAAAAAGCTCGACATCCCACTACCTATAAAGGCTTTGTGCCATACTTTCTCAAAATCGCCCATATATGTTCAAAGCTACCATATGATATAATGCATAAAATCATATGACTCCGAGATGTGTACTTGATTGTCAAAATACCATAATAATACACCATGCTCGACATCCCATCATCACATATAAAGATTTTTTGCCACGCTTTCTCGAAATCGCCCAAATATGTTCGAAGGTACCAATCAAAAACAATTTTCATATGTATTTTTTATGAAGCAAGCAAGTCGTCCTTGCCGATCCATAAATTACTATACAATTACTTAAATTCTCCATACAAGTCTCAGCAGCGAACGCATGCTGTCTCCCTCACTCCTACCACGCAATGTCGCATTGGTATTTCAGTACAAATTTTAAATTGATATTTCTCCCACATTTATTGCCCGATTTCGACGAAATTTGGTCAGCTAATACCTCTTGGCCATACTAATATGTGTGCTAAATAAGAATGCGATATCTTTAATACAACTTCAGTTATTTGTTTTTCAAATTGAAGGAGTGGAAGTGAGAGACATGTCTCAATCGACTGGGAGACATGTCTCAATCGACTCGGCTGTTGATGCTGATCAAGTATATATATACTTTATGGGGTCGGAAATGCTTCCTTCTCGGCATTACATACAATTTAGCGACTTTTATATACCCTTTTAACCAATGGGTACAGGGTAAAAAATTACCTTAAGGCTTCATAATAATAATTAAATAAATAGATATTCCCGATATATAATGTATAAAATCATATGACTTTGGGAAATGTATTCAATTTTTATATAATATACCATGCTCGACATCCCACTACCTATAAAGGCTTTGTGCCATACTTTCTCAAAATCGCCCAATATATGTTCAAAGCTACCATATGATATAATGCATAAAATCATATGACTCCGAGATGCGTACTTGATTGTCAAAATACCATAATAATTCACCATGCTCGACATCACATCATCACATATAAAGATTTTTTGCCACGCTTTCTCGAAATCGCCCATATATGTTCGAAGGTACCAATCAAAAACAATTTTCATATGTATTTTTAATGAAGCAAGCAAGTCGTCCTTGCCGATCTATAAATTACTATACAATTACTTAAATTCTCCATACAAGTCTCAGCAGCGAACGCATGCTGTCTCCCTCACTCCTACCACGCAATGTCGCATTGGTATTTCAGTACAAATTTTAAATTGATATTTCTCCCACATTTATTGCCCGATTTCGACGAAGTTTGGTCAGCTAATACCTCTTGGCCATACTAATATGTGTGCTAAAAAGCTCGACATCCCACTACCTATAAAGGCTTTGTGCCATACTTTCTCAAAATCGCCCATATATGTTCAAAGCTACCATATGATATAATGCATAAAATCATATGACTCCGAGATGTGTACTTGATTGTCAAAATACCATAATAATTCACCATGCTCGACATCACATCATCACATATAAAGATTTTTTGCCACGCTTTCTCGAAATCGCCCAAATATGTTCGAAGGTACCAATCAAAAACAATTTTCATATGTATTTTTAATGAAGCAAGCAAGTCGTCCTTGCCGATCCATAAATTACTATACAATTACTTAAATTCTCCATACAAGTCTCAGCAGCGAACGCATGCTGTCTCCCTCACTCCTACCACGCAATGTCGCATTGGTATTTCAGTACAAATTTTAAATTGATATTTCTCCCACATTTATTGCCCGATTTCGACGAAGTTTGGTCAGCTAATACCTCTTGGCCATACTAATATGTGTGCTAAAAAGCTCGATATCCCACTACCTATAAAGGCTTTGTGCCATACTTTCTCAAAATCGCCCATATATGTTCAAAGCTACCATATGATATAATGCATAAAATCATATGACTCCGAGATGTGTACTTGATTGTCAAAATACCATAATAATACACCATGCTCGACATCCCATCATCACATATAAAGATTTTTTGCCACGCTTTCTCGAAATCGCCCAAATATGTTCGAAGGTACCAATCAAAAACAATTTTCATATGTATTTTTAATGAAGCAAGCAAGTCGTCCTTGCCGATCTATAAATTACTATACAATTACTTAAATTCTCCATACAAGTCTCAGCAGCGAACGCATGCTGTCTCCCTCACTCCTACCACGCAATGTCGCATTGGTATTTCAGTACAAATTTTAAATTGATATTTCTCCCACATTTATTGCCCGATTTCGACGAAATTTGGTCAGCTAATACCTCTTGGCCATACTAATATGTGTGCTAAATAAGAATGCGATATCTTTAATACAACTTCAGTTATTTGTTTTTCCAAATTGAAGGAGTGGAAGTGAGAGACATGTCTCAATCGACTGGGAGACATATCTCAATCGACTCGGCTGTTGATGCTGATCAAGTATATATATACTTTATGGGGTCGGAAATGCTTCCTTCTCGGCATTACATACAATTTAACGACTTTTATATACCCTTTTAACCAATGGGTACAGGGTAAAAAATTACCTTAAGGCTTCATAATAATAATTAAATAAATAGATATTCCCGATATATAATGGATAAAATCATATGACTTTGGGAAATGTATTCAATTTTTATATAATATACCATGCTCGACATCCCACTACCTATAAAGGCTTTGTGCCATACTTTCTCAAAATCGCCCAATATATGTTCAAAGCTACCATATGATATAATGCATAAAATCATATGACTCCGAGATGCGTACTTGATTGTCAAAATACCATAATAATTCACCATGCTCGACATCACATCATCACATATAAAGATTTTTTGCCACGCTTTCTCGAAATCGCCCATATATGTTCGAAGGTACCAATCAAAAACAATTTTCATATGTATTTTTAATGAAGCAAGCAAGTCGTCCTTGCCGATCTATAAATTACTATACAATTACTTAAATTCTCCATACAAGTCTCAGCAGCGAACGCATGCTGTCTCCCTCACTCCTACCACGCAATGTCGCATTGGTATTTCAGTACAAATTTTAAATTGATATTTCTCCCACATTTATTGCCCGATTTCGACGAAGTTTGGTCAGCTAATACCTCTTGGCCATACTAATATGTGTGCTAAAAAGCTCGACATCCCACTACCTATAAAGGCTTTGTGCCATACTTTCTCAAAATCGCCCATATATGTTCAAAGCTACCATATGATATAATGCATAAAATCATATGACTCCGAGATGTGTACTTGATTGTCAAAATACCATAATAATACACCATGCTCGACATCCCATCATCACATATAAAGATTTTTTGCCACGCTTTCTCGAAATCGCCCAAATATGTTCGAAGGTACCAATCAAAAACAATTTTCATATGTATTTTTAATGAAGCAAGCAAGTCGTCCTTGCCGATCCATAAATTACTATACAATTACTTAAATTCTCCATACAAGTCTCAGCAGCGAACGCATGCTGTCTCCCTCACTCCTACCACGCAATGTCGCATTGGTATTTCAGTACAAATTTTAAATTGATATTTCTCCCACATTTATTGCCCGATTTCGACGAAGTTTGGTCAGCTAATACCTCTTGGCCATACTAATATGTGTGCTAAAAAGCTCGATATCCCACTACCTATAAAGGCTTTGTGCCATACTTTCTCAAAATCGCCCATATATGTTCAAAGCTACCATATGATATAATGCATAAAATCATATGACTCCGAGATGTGTACTTGATTGTCAAAATACCATAATAATACACCATGCTCGACATCCCATCATCACATATAAAGATTTTTTGCCACGCTTTCTCGAAATCGCCCAAATATGTTCGAAGGTACCAATCAAAAACAATTTTCATATGTATTTTTAATGAAGCAAGCAAGTCGTCCTTGCCGATCCATAAATTACTATACAATTACTTAAATTCTCCATACAAGTCTCAGCAGCGAACGCATGCTGTCTCCCTCACTCCTACCACGCAATGTCGCATTGGTATTTCAGTACAAATTTTAAATTGATATTTCTCCCACATTTATTGCCCGATTTCGACGAAATTTGGTCAGCTAATACCTCTTGGCCATACTAATATGTGTGCTAAATAAGAATGCGATATCTTTAATACAACTTCAGTTATTTGTTTTTCCAAATTGAAGGAGTGGAAGTGAGAGACATGTCTCAATCGACTGGGAGACATATCTCAATCGACTCGGCTGTTGATGCTGATCAAGTATATATATACTTTATGGGGTCGGAAATGCTTCCTTCTCGGCATTACATACAATTTAACGACTTTTATATACCCTTTTAACCAATGGGTACAGGGTAAAAATTACCTTAAGGCTTCATAATAATAATTAAATAAATAGATATTCCCGATATATAATGTATAAAATCATATGACTTTGGGAAATGTATTCAATTTTTATATAATATACCATGCTCGACATCCCACTACCTATAAAGGCTTTGTGCCATACTTTCTCAAAATCGCCCATATATGTTCAAAGCTACCATATGATATAATGCATAAAATCATATGACTCCGAGATGCGTACTTGATTGTCAAAATACCATAATAATTCACCATGCTCGACATCACATCATCACATATAAAGATTTTTTGCCACGCTTTCTCGAAATCGCCCATATAGGTTCGAAGGTACCAATCAAAAACAATTTTCATATGTATTTTTAATGAAGCAAGCAAGTCGTCCTTGCCGATCTATAAATTACTATAAAATTACTTAAATTCTCCATACAAGTCTCAGCAGCGAACGCATGCTGTCTCCCTCACTCCTACCACGCAATGTCGCATTGGTATTTCAGTACAAATTTTAAATTGATATTTCTCCCACATTTATTGCCCGATTTCGACGAAGTTTGGTCAGCTAATACCTCTTGGCCATACTAATATGTGTGCTAAAAAGCTCGACATCCCACTACCTATAAAGGCTTCGTGCCATACTTTCTCAAAATCGCCCATATATGTTCAAAGCTACCATATGATATAATGCATAAAATCATATGACTCCGAGATGTGTACTTGATTGTCAAAATACCATAATAATACACCATGCTCGACATCACATCATCACATATAAAGATTTTTTGCCACGCTTTCTCGAAATCGCCCAAATATGTTCGAAGGTACCAATCCAAAACAATTTTCATATGTATTTTTAATGAAGCAAGCAAGTCGTCCTTGCCGATCTATAAATTACTATACAATTACTTAAATTCTCCATACAAGTCTCAGCAGCGAACGCATGCTGTCTCCCTCACTCCTACCACGCAATGTCGCATTGGTATTTCAGTACAAATTTTAAATTGATATTTCTCCCACATTTATTGCCCGATTTCGACGAAGTTTGGTCAGCTAATACCTCTTGGCCATACTAATATGTGTGCTAAAAAGCTCGATATCCCACTACCTATCAAGGCTTTGTGCCATACTTTCTCAAAATCGCCCATATATGTTCAAAGCTACCATATGATATAATGCATAAAATCATATGACTCCGAGATGCGTACTTGATTGTCAAAATACCATAATAATACACCATGCTCGACATCACATCATCACATATAAAGATTTTTTGCCACGCTTTCTCGAAATCGCCCATATATGTTCGAAGGTACCAATCAAAAACAATTTTCATATGTATTTTTAATGAAGCAAGCAAGTCGTCCTTGCCGATCTATAAATTACTATACAATTACTTAAATTCTCCATACAAGTCTCAGCAGCGAACGCATGCTGTCTCCCTCACTCCTACCACGCAATGTCGCATTGGTATTTCAGTACAAATTTTAAATTGATATTTCTCCCACATTTATTGCCCGATTTCGACGAAGTTTGGTCAGCTAATACCTCTTGGCCATACTAATATGTGTGCTAAAAAGCTCGACATCCCACTACCTATAAAGGCTTCGTGCCATACTTTCTCAAAATCGCCCATATATGTTCAAAGCTACCATATGATATAATGCATAAAATCATATGACTCCGAGATGTGTACTTGATTGTCAAAATACCATAATAATACACCATGCTCGACATCCCATCATCACATATAAAGATTTTTTGCCACGCTTTCTCGAAATCGCCCAAATATGTTCGAAGGTACCAATCAAAAACAATTTTCATATGTATTTTTAATGAAGCAAGCAAGTCGTCCTTGCCGATCTATAAATTACTATACAATTACTTAAATTCTCCATACAAGTCTCAGCAGCGAACGCATGCTGTCTCCCTCACTCCTACCACGCAATGTCGCATTGGTATTTCAGTACAAATTTTAAATTGATATTTCTCCCACATTTATTGCCCGATTTCGACGAAGTTTGGTCAGCTAATACCTCTTGGCCATACTAATATGTGTGCTAAAAAGCTCGATATCCCACTACCTATCAAGGCTTTGTGCCATACTTTCTCAAAATCGCCCATATATGTTCAAAGCTACCATATGATATAATGCATAAAATCATATGACTCCGAGATGCGTACTTGATTGTCAAAATACCATAATAATACACCATGCTCGACATCCCATCATCACATATAAAGATTTTTTGCCACGCTTTCTCGAAATCGCCCATATATGTTCGAAGGTACCAATCAAAAACAATTTTCATATGTATTTTTAATGAAGCAAGCAAGTCGTCCTTGCCGATCTATAAATTAATATACAATTACTTAAATTCTCCATACAAGTCTCAGCAGCGAACGCATGCTGTCTCCCTCACTCCTACCACGCAATGTCGCATTGGTATTTCAGTACAAATTTTAAATTGATATTTCTCCCACATTTATTGCCCGATTTCGACGAAGTTTGGTCAGCTAATACCTCTTGGCCATACTAATATGTGTGCTAAAAAGCTCGACATCCCACTACCTATAAAGGCTTCGTGCCATACTTTCTCAAAATCGCCCATATATGTTCAAAGCTACCATATGATATAATGCATAAAATCATATGACTCCGAGATGTGTACTTGATTGTCAAAATACCATAATAATACACCATGCTCGACATCCCATCATCACATATAAAGATTTTTTGCCACGCTTTCTCGAAATCGCCCAAATATGTTCGAAGGTACCAATCCAAAACAATTTTCATATGTATTTTTAATGAAGCAAGCAAGTCGACCTTGCCGATCCATAAATTACTATACAATTACTTAAATTCTCCATACAAGTCTCAGCAGCGAACGCATGCTGTCTCCCTCACTCCTACCACGCAATGTCGCATTGGTATTTCAGTACAAATTTTAAATTGATATTTCTCCCACATTTATTGCCCGATTTCGACGAAGTTTGGTCAGCTAATACCTCTTGGCCATACTAATATGTGTGCTAAAAAGCTCGATATCCCACTACCTATCAAGGCTTTGTGCCATACTTTCTCAAAATCGCCCATATATGTTCAAAGCTACCATATGATATAATGCATTAAATCATATGACTCCGAGATGTGTACTTGATTGTCAAAATACCATAATAATACACCATGCTCGACATCCCATCATCACATATAAAGATTTTTTGCCACGCTTTCTCGAAATCGCCCAAATATGTTCGAAGGTACCAATCAAAAACAATTTTCATATGTATTTTTAATGAAGCAAGCAAGTCGTCCTTGCCGATCCATAAATTACTATACAATTATCTAAATTCTCCATACAAGTCTCAGCAGCGAACGCATGCTGTCTCCCTCACTCCTACCACGCAATGTCGCATTGGTATTTCAGTACAAATTTTAAATTGATATTTCTCCCACATTTATTGCCCGATTTCGACGAAATTTGGTCAGATAATACCTCTTGGCCATACTAATATGTGTGCTAAATAAGAATGCGATATCTTTAATACAACTTCAGTTATTTGTTTTTCCAAATTGAAGGAGTGGAAGTGAGAGACATGTCTCAATCGACTGGGAGACATATCTCAATCGACTCGGCTGTTGATGCTGATCAAGTATATATATACTTTATGGGGTCGGAAATGCTTCCTTCTCGGCATTACATACAATTTAACGACTTTTATATACCCTTTTAACCAATGGGTACAGGGTAAAAAATTACCTTAAGGCATCATAATAATAATTAAATAAATAGATATTCCCGATATATAATGTATAAAATCATATGACTTTGGGAAATGTATTCAATTTTTATATAATATACCATGCTCGACATCCCACTACCTATAAAGGCTTTGTGCCATACTTTCTCAAAATCGCCCATATATGTTCAAAGCTACCATATGATATAATGCATAAAATCATATGACTCCGAGATGCGTACTTGATTGTCAAAATACCATAATAATTCACCATGCTCGACATCACATCATCACATATAAAGATTTTTTGCCACGCTTTCTCGAAATCGCCCATATAGGTTCGAAGGTACCAATCAAAAACAATTTTCATATGTATTTTTAATGAAGCAAGCAAGTCGTCCTTGCCGATCTATAAATTACTATAAAATTACTTAAATTCTCCATACAAGTCTCAGCAGCGAACGCATGCTGTCTCCCTCACTCCTACCACGCAATGTCGCATTGGTATTTCAGTACAAATTTTAAATTGATATTTCTCCCACATTTATTGCCCGATTTCGACGAAGTTTGGTCAGCTAATACCTCTTGGCCATACTAATATGTGTGCTTAAAAGCTCGATATCCCACTACCTATAAAGGCTTTGTGCCATACTTTCTCAAAATCGCCCATATATGTTCAAAGCTACCATATGATATAATGCATAAAATCATATGACTCCGAGATGCGTACTTGATTGTCAAAATACCATAATAATACACCATGCTCGACATCCCATCATCACATATAAAGATTTTTTCCCACGCTTTCTCGAAATCGCCCAAATATGTTCGAAGGTACCAATCAAAAACAATTTTCATATGTATTTTTAATGAAGCAAGCAAGTCGTCCTTGCCGATCCATAAATTACTATACAATTACCTAAATTCACCATACAAGTCTCAGCAGCGAACGCATGCTGTCTCCCTCACTCCTACCACGCAATGTCGCATTGGTATTTCAGTACAAATTTTAAATTGATATTTCTCCCACATTTATTGCCCGATTTCGACGAAGTTTGGTCAGCTAATACCTCTTGGCCATACTAATATGTGTGCTAAAAAGCTCGACATCCCACTACCTATAAAGGCTTCGTGCCATACTTTCTCAAAATCGCCCATATATGTTCAAAGCTACCATATGATATAATGCAAAAAATCATATGACTCCGAGATGTGTACTTGATTGTCAAAATACCATAATAATACACCATGCTCGACATCCCATCATCACATATAAAGATTTTTTGCCACGCTTTCTCGAAATCGCCCAAATATGTTCGAAGGTACCAATCAAAAACAATTTTCATATGTATTTTTAATGAAGCAAGCAAGTCGTCCTTGCCGATCTATAAATTACTATACAATTACTTAAATTCTCCATACAAGTCTCAGCAGCGAACGCATGCTGTCTCCCTCACTCCTACCACGCAATGTCGCATTGGTATTTCAGTACAAATTTTAAATTGATATTTCTCCCACATTTATTGCCCGATTTCGACGAAATTTGGTCAGCTAATACCTCTTGGCCATACTAATATGTGTGCTAAATAAGAATGCGATATCTTTAATACAACTTCAGTCATTTGTTTTTCCAAATTGAAGGAGTGGAAGTGAGAGACATGTCTCAATCGACTGGGAGACATGTCTCAATCGACTCGGCTGTTGATGCTGATCAAGTATATATATACTTTATGGGGTCGGAAATGCTTCCTTCTCGGCATTACATACAATTTAGCGACTTTTATATACCCTTTTAACCAATGGGTACAGGGTAAAAAATTACCTTAAGGCTTCATAATAATAATTAAATAAATAGATATTCCCGATATATAATGTATAAAATCATATGACTTTGGGAAATGTATTCAATTTTTATATAATATACCATGCTCGACATCCCACTACCTATAAAGGCTTTGTGCCATACTTTCTCAAAATCGCCCATATATGTTCAAAGCTACCATATGATATAATGCATAAAATCATATGACTCCGAGATGCGTACTTGATTGTCAAAATACCATAATAATTCACCATGCTCGACATCACATCATCACATATAAAGATTTTTTGCCACGCTTTCTCGAAATCGCCCATATATGTTCGAAGGTACTAATCAAAAACAATTTTCATATGTATTTTTAATGAAGCAAGCAAGTCGTCCTTGCCGATCTATAAATTACTATACAATTACTTAAATTCTCCATACAAGTCTCAGCAGCGAACGCATGCTGTCTCCCTCACTCCTACCACGCAATGTCGCATTGGTATTTCAGTACAAATTTTAAATTGATATTTCTCCCACATTTATTGCCCGATTTCGACGAAGTTTGGTCAGCTAATACCTCTTGGCCATACTAATATGTGTGCTAAAAAGCTCGACATCCCACTACCTATAAAGGCTTCGTGCCATACTTTCTCAAAATCGCCCATATATGTTCAAAGCTACCATATGATATAATGCATAAAATCATATGACTCCGAGATGCGTACTTGATTGTCAAAATACCATAATAATTCACCATGCTCGACATCACATCATCACATATAAAGATTTTTTGCCACGCTTTCTCGAAATCGCCCAAATATGTTCGAAGGTACCAATCCAAAACAATTTTCATATGTATTTTTAATGAAGCAAGCAAGTCGTCCTTGCCGATCTATAAATTACTATACAATTACTTAAATTCTCCATACAAGTCTCAGCAGCGAACGCATGCTGTCTCCCTCACTCCTACCACGCAATGTCGCATTGGTATTTCAGTACAAATTTTAAATTGATATTTCTCCCACATTTATTGCCCGATTTCGACGAAATTTGGTCAGCTAATACCTCCTGGCCATACTAATATGTGTGCTAAATAAGAATGCGATATCTTTAATACAACTTCAGTTATTTGTTTTTCCAAATTGAAGGAGTGGAAGTGAGAGACATGTCTCAATCGACTGGGAGACATGTCTCAATCGACTCGGCTGTTGATGCTGATCAAGTATATATATACTTTATGGGGTCGGAAATGCTTCCTTCTCGGCATTACATACAATTTAGCGACTTTTATATACCCTTTTAACCAATGGGTACAGGGTAAAAAATTACCTTAAGGCTTTATAATAATAATTAAATAAATAGATATTCCCGATATATAATGTATAAAATCATATGACTTTGGGAAATGTATTCAATTTTTATATAATATACCATGCTCGACATCCCACTACCTATAAAGGCTTTGTGCCATACTTTCTCAAAATCGCCCATATATGTTCAAAGCTACCATATGATATAATGCATAAAATCATATGACTCCGAGATGCGTACTTGATTGTCAAAATACCATAATAATTCACCATGCTCGACATCACATCATCACATATAAAGATTTTTTGCCACGCTTTCTCGAAATCGCCCATATATGTTCGAAGGTACCAATCAAAAACAATTTTCATATGTATTTTTAATGAAGCAAGCAAGTCGTCCTTGTCGATCTATAAATTACTATACAATTACTTAAATTCTCCATACAAGTCTCAGCAGCGAACGCATGCTGTCTCCCTCACTTCTACCACGCAATGTCGCATTGGTATTTCAGTACAAATTTTAAATTGATATTTCTCCCACATTTATTGCCCGATTTCGACGAAGTTTGGTCAGCTAATACCTCTTGGCCATACTAATATGTGTGCTAAAAAGCTCGATATCCCACTACCTATAAAGGCTTTGTGCCATACTTTCTCAAAATCGCCCATATATGTTCAAAGCTACCATATGATATAATGCATAAAATCATATGACTCCGAGATCGTACTTGATTGTCAAAATACCATAATAATTCACCATGCTCGACATCACATCATCACATATAAAGATTTTTTGCCACGCTTTCTCGAAATCGCCCATATATGTTCGAAGGTACCAATCAAAAACAATTTTCATATGTATTTTTAATGAAGCAAGCAAGTCGTCCTTGCCGATCTATAAATTACTATACAATTACTTAAATTCTCCATACAAGTCTCAGCAGCGAACGCATGCTGTCTCCCTCACTTCTACCACGCAATGTCGCATTGGTATTTCAGTACAAATTTTAAATTGATATTTCTCCCACATTTATTGCCCGATTTCGACGAAGTTTGGTCAGCTAATACCTCTTGGCCATACTAATATGTGTGCTAAAAAGCTCGATATCCCACTACCTATAAAGGCTTTGTGCCATACTTTCTCAAAATCGCCCATATATGTTCAAAGCTACCATATGATATAATGCATAAAATCATATGACTCCGAGATGTGTACTTGATTGTCAAAATACCATAATAATACACCATGCTCGACATCCCATCATCACATATAAAGATTTTTTGCCACGCTTTCTCGAAATCGCCCAAATATGTTCGAAGGTACCAATCAAAAACAATTTTCATATGTATTTTTAATGAAGCAAGCAAGTCGTCCTTGCCGATCCATAAATTACTATACAATTACTTAAATTCTCCATACAAGTCTCAGCAGCGAACGCATGCTGTCTCCCTCACTTCTACCACGCAATGTCGCATTGGTATTTCAGTACAAATTTTTTACAAATTTGGTCAGCTAATACCTCTTGGCCATACTAATATGTGTGCTAAATAAGAATGCGATATCTTTAATACAACTTCAGTTATTTGTTTTTCCAAATTGAAGGAGTGGAAGTGAGAGACATGTCTCAATCGACTGGGAGACATGTCTCAATCGACTCGGCTGTTGATGCTGATCAAGTATATATATACTTTATGGGGTCGGAAATGCTTCCTTCTCGGCATTACATACAATTAAGCGACTTTTATATACCCTTTTAACCAATGGGTACAGGGTAAAAAATTACCTTAAGGCTTCATAATAATAATTAAATAAATAGATATTCCCGATATATAATGTATAAAATCATATGACTTTGGGAAATGTATTCAATTTTTATATAATATACCATGCTCGACATCCCACTACCTATAAAGGCTTTGTGCCATACTTTCTCAAAATCGCCCATATATGTTCAAAGCTACCATATGATATAATGCATAAAATCATATGACTCCGAGATCGTACTTGATTGTCAAAATACCATAATAATTCACCATGCTCGACATCACATCATCACATATAAAGATTTTTTGCCACGCTTTCTCGAAATCGCCCATATATGTTCGAAGGTACCAATCAAAAACAATTTTCATATGTATTTTTAATGAAGCAAGCAAGTCGTCCTTGCCGATCTATAAATTACTATACAATTACTTAAATTCTCCATACAAGTCTCAGCAGCGAACGCATGCTGTCTCCCTCACTCCTACCACGCAATGTCGCATTGGTATTTCAGTACAAATTTTAAATTGATATTTCTCCCACATTTATTGCCCGATTTCGACGAAGTTTGGTCAGCTAATACCTCTTGGCCATACTAATATGTGTGCTAAAAAGCTCGACATCCCACTACCTATAAAGGCTTTGTGCCATACTTTCTCAAAATCGCCCATATATGTTCAAAGCTACCATATGATATAATGCATAAAATCATATGACTCCGAGATGTGTACTTGATTGTCAAAATACCATAATAATACACCATGCTCGACATCCCATCATCACATATAAAGATTTTTTGCCACGCTTTCTCGTAATCGCCCAAATATGTTCGAAGGTACCAATCAAAAACAATTTTCATATGTATTTTTAATGAAGCAAGCAAGTCGTCCTTGCCGATCCATAAATTACTATACAATCACTTAAATTCTCCATACAAGTCTCAGCAGCGAACGCATGCTGTCTCCCTCACTCCTACCACGCAATGTCGCATTGGTATTTCAGTACAAATTTTAAATTGATATTTCTCCCACATTTATTGCCCGATTTCGACGAAATTTGGTCAGCTAATACCTCTTGGCCATACTAATATGTGTGCTAAATAAGAATGCGATATCTTTAATACAACTTCAGTTATTTGTTTTTCCAAATTAAAGGAGTGGAAGTGAGAGACATGTCTCAATCGACTGGGAGACATATCTCAATCGACTCGGCTGTTGATGCTGATCAAGTATATATATACTTTATGGGGTCGGAAATGCTTCCTTCTCGGCATTACATACAATTTAACGACTTTTATATACCCTTTTAACCAATGGGTACAGGGTAAAAAATTACCTTAAGGCTTCATAATAATAATTAAATAAATAGATATTCCCGATATATAATGTATAAAATCATATGACTTTGGGAAATGTACTCAATTTTTATATAATATACCATGCTCGACATCCCACTACCTATAAAGGCTTTGTGCCATACTTTCTCAAAATCGCCCATATATGTTCAAAGCTACCATATGATATAATGCATAAAATCATATGACTCCGAGATGTGTACTTGATTGTCAAAATACCATTATAATACACCATGCTCGACATCCCATCATCACATATAAAGATTTTTTGCCACGCTTTCTCGAAATCGCCCATATAAATAAATAAGAATGCGATATCTTTAATACAACTTCAGTTATTTGTTTTTCCAAATTAAAGGAGTGGAAGTGAGAGACATGTCTCAATCGACTGGGAGACATATCTCAATCGACTCGGCTGTTGATGCTGATCAAGTATATATATACTTTATGGGGTCGGAAATGCTTCCTTCTCGGCATTACATACAATTTAACGACTTTTATATACCCTTTTAACCAATGGGTACAGGGTAAAAAATTACCTTAAGGCTTCATAATAATAATTAAATAAATAGATATTCCCGATATATAATGTATAAAATCATATGACTTTGGGAAATGTACTCAATTTTTATATAATATACCATGCTCGACATCCCACTACCTATAAAGGCTTTGTGCCATACTTTCTCAAAATCGCCCATATATGTTCAAAGCTACCATATGATATAATGCATAAAATCATATGACTCCGAGATGTGTACTTGATTGTCAAAATACCATTATAATACACCATGCTCGACATCCCATCATCACATATAAAGATTTTTTGCCACGCTTTCTCGAAATCGCCCAAATATGTTCGAAGGTACCAATCAAAAACAATTTTCATATGTATTTTTAATGAAGCAAGCAAGTCGTCCTTGCCGATCCATAAATTACTATACAATCACTTAAATTCTCCATACAAGTCTCAGCAGCGAACGCATGCTGTCTCCCTCACTCCTACCACGCAATGTCGCATTGGTATTTCAGTACAAATTTTAAATTGATATTTCTCCCACATTTATTGCCCGATTTCGACGAAATTTGGTCAGCTAATACCTCTTGGCCATACTAATATGTGTGCTAAATAAGAATGCGATATCTTTAATACAACTTCAGTTATTTGTTTTTCCAAATTGAAGGAGTGGAAGTGAGAGACATGTCTCAATCGACTGGGAGACATGTCTCAATCGACTCGGCTGTTGATGCTGATCAAGTATATATATACTTTATGGGGTCGGAAATGCTTCCTTCTCGGCATTACATACAATTTAGCGACTTTTATATACCCTTTTAACCAATGGGTACAGGGTAAAAAATTACCTTAAGCCTTCATAATAATAATTAAATAAATAAATATTCCCGATATATAATGTATAAAATCATATGACTTTGGGAAATGTATTCAATTTTTATATAATATACCATGCTCGACATCCCACTACCTATAAAGGCTTTGTGCCATACTTTCTCAAAATCGCCCATATATGTTCAAAGCTACCATATGATATAATGCATAAAATCATATGACTCCGAGATCGTACTTGATTGTCAAAATACCATAATAATTCACCATGCTCGACATCACATCATCACATATAAAGATTTTTTGCCACGCTTTCTCGAAATCGCCCATATATGTTCGAAGGTACCAATCAAAAACAATTTTCATATGTATTTTTAATGAAGCAAGCAAGTCGTCCTTGCCGATCTATAAATTACTATACAATTACTTAAATTCTCCATACAAGTCTCAGCAGCGAACGCATGCTGTCTCCCTCACTCCTACCACGCAATGTCGCATTGGTATTTCAGTACAAATTTTAAATTGATATTTCTCCCACATTTATTGCCCGATTTCGACGAAGTTTGGTCAGCTAATACCTCTTGGCCATACTAATATGTGTGCTAAAAAGCTCGACATCCCACTACCTATAAAGGCTTTGTGCCATACTTTCTCAAAATCGCCCATATATGTTCAAAGCTACCATATGATATAATGCATAAAATCATATGACTCCGAGATGTGTACTTGATTGTCAAAATACCATAATAATACACCATGCTCGACATCCCATCATCACATATAAAGATTTTTTGCCACGCTTTCTCGTAATCGCCCAAATATGTTCGAAGGTACCAATCAAAAACAATTTTCATATGTATTTTTAATGAAGCAAGCAAGTCGTCCTTGCCGATCCATAAATTACTATACAATCACTTAAATTCTCCATACAAGTCTCAGCAGCGAACGCATGCTGTCTCCCTCACTCCTACCACGCAATGTCGCATTGGTATTTCAGTACAAATTTTAAATTGATATTTCTCCCACATTTATTGCCCGATTTCGACGAAATTTGGTCAGCTAATACCTCTTGGCCATACTAATATGTGTGCTAAATAAGAATGCGATATCTTTAATACAACTTCAGTTATTTGTTTTTCCAAATTAAAGGAGTGGAAGTGAGAGACATGTCTCAATCGACTGGGAGACATATCTCAATCGACTCGGCTGTTGATGCTGATCAAGTATATATATACTTTATGGGGTCGGAAATGCTTCCTTCTCGGCATTACATACAATTTAACGACTTTTATATACCCTTTTAACCAATGGGTACAGGGTAAAAAATTACCTTAAGGCTTCATAATAATAATTAAATAAATAGATATTCCCGATATATAATGTATAAAATCATATGACTTTGGGAAATGTACTCAATTTTTATATAATATACCATGCTCGACATCCCACTACCTATAAAGGCTTTGTGCCATACTTTCTCAAAATCGCCCATATATGTTCAAAGCTACCATATGATATAATGCATAAAATCATATGACTCCGAGATGTGTACTTGATTGTCAAAATACCATAATAATACACCATGCTCGACATCCCATCATCACATATAAAGATTTTTTGCCACGCTTTCTCGAAATCGCCCAAATATGTTCGAAGGTACCAATCAAAAACAATTTTCATATGTATTTTTAATGAAGCAAGCAAGTCGTCCTTGCCGATCCATAAATTACTATACAATCACTTAAATTCTCCATACAAGTCTCAGCAGCGAACGCATGCTGTCTCCCTCACTCCTACCACGCAATGTCGCATTGGTATTTCAGTACAAATTTTAAATTGATATTTCTCCCACATTTATTGCCCGATTTCGACGAAGTTTGGTCAGCTAATACCTCTTGGCCATACTAATATGTGTGCTAAATAAGAATGCGATATCTTTAATACAACTTCAGTTATTTGTTTTTCCAAATTAAAGGAGTGGAAGTGAGAGACATGTCTCAATCGACTGGGAGACATGTCTCAATCGACTCGGCTGTTGATGCTGATCAAGTATATATATACTTTATGGGGTCGGAAATGCTTCCTTCTCGGCATTACATACAATTTAGCGACTTTTATATACCCTTTTAACCAATGGGTACAGGGTAAAAAATTACCTTAAGGCTTCATAATAATAATTAAATAAATAGATATTCCCGATATATAATGTATAAAATCATATGACTTTGGGAAATGTATTCAATTTTTATATAATATACCATGCTCGACATCCCACTACCTATAAAGGCTTTGTGCCATACTTTCTCAAAATCGCCCATATATGTTCAAAGCTACCATATGATATAATGCATAAAATCATATGACTCCGAGATGCGTACTTGATTGTCAAAATACCATAATAATTCACCATGCTCGACATCACATCATCACATATAAAGATTTTTTGCCACGCTTTCTCGAAATCGCCCATATATGTTCGAAGGTACCAATCAAAAACAATTTTCATATGTATTTTTAATGAAGCAAGCAAGTCGTCCTTGCCGATCTATAAATTACTATACAATTACTTAAATTCTCCATACAAGTCTCAGCAGCGAACGCATGCTGTCTCCCTCACTCCTACCACGCAATGTCGCATTGGTATTTCAGTACAAATTTTAAATTGATATTTCTCCCACATTTATTGCCCGATTTCGACGAAGTTTGGTCAGCTAATACCTCTTGGCCATACTAATATGTGTGCTAAATAAGAATGCGATATCTTTAATACAACTTCAGTTATTTGTTTTTCCAAATTAAAGGAGTGGAAGTGAGAGACATGTCTCAATCGACTGGGAGACATGTCTCAATCGACTCGGCTGTTGATGCTGATCAAGTATATATATACTTTATGGGGTCGAAAATGCTTCCTTCTCGGCATTACATACAATTTAGCGACTTTTATATACCCTTTTTAACCAATGGGTACAGGGTAAAAAATTACCTTAAGGCTTCATAATAATAATTAAATAAATAAATATTCCCGATATATAATGTATAAAATCATATGACTTTGGGAAATGTATTCAATTTTTATATAATATACCATGCTCGACATCCCACTACCTATAAAGGCTTTGTGCCATACTTTCTCAAAATCGCCCATATATGTTCAAAGCTACCATATGATATAATGCATAAAATCATATGACTCCGAGATGCGTACTTGATTGTCAAAATACCATAATAATTCACCATGCTCGACATCACATCATCACATATAAAGATTTTTTGCCACGCTTTCTCGAAATCGCCCATATATGTTCGAAGGTACCAATCAAAAACAATTTTCATATGTATTTTTAATGAAGCAAGCAAGTCGTCCTTGCCGATCCATAAATTACTATACAATTACTTAAATTCTCCATACAAGTCTCAGCAGCGAACGCATGCTGTCTCCCTCACTCCTACCACGCAATGTCGCATTGGTATTTCAGTACAAATTTTAAATTGATATTTCTCCCACATTTATTGCCCGATTTCGACGAAGTTTGGTCAGCTAATACCTCTTGGCCATACTAATATGTGTGCTAAATAAGAATGCGATATCTTTAATACAACTTCAGTTATTTGTTTTTCCAAATTGAAGGAGTGGAAGTGAGAGACATGTCTCAATCGACTGGGAGACATATCTCAATCGACTCGGCTGTTGATGCTGATCAAGTATATATATACTTTATGGGGTCGGAAATGCTTCCTTCTCGGCATTACATACAATTTAACGACTTTTATATACCCTTTTAACCAATGGGTACAGGGTAAAAAATTACCTTAAGGCTTCATAATAATAATTAAATAAATAGATATTCCCGATATATAATGTATAAAATCATATGACTTTGGGAAATGTATTCAATTTTTATATAATATACCATGCTCGACATCCCACTACCTATAAAGGCTTTGTGCCATACTTTCTCAAAATCGCCCATATATGTTCAAAGCTACCATATGATATAATGCATAAAATCATATGACTCCGAGATGCGTACTTGATTGTCAAAATACCATAATAATTCACCATGCTCGACATCACATCATCACATATAAAGATTTTTTGCCACGCTTTCTCGAAATCGCCCATATATGTTCGAAGGTACCAATCAAAAACAATTTTCATATGTATTTTTAATGAAGCAAGCAAGTCGTCCTTGCCGATCTATAAATTACTATACAATTACTTAAATTCTCCATACAAGTCTCAGCAGCGAACGCATGCTGTCTCCCTCACTCCTACCACGCAATGTCGCATTGGTATTTCAGTACAAATTTTAAATTGATATTTCTCCCACATTTATTGCCCGATTTCGACGAAGTTTGGTCAGCTAATACCTCTTGGCCATACTAATATGTGTGCTAAATAAGAATGCGATATCTTTAATACAACTTCAGTTATTTGTTTTTCCAAATTGAAGGAGTGGAAGTGAGAGACATGTCTCAATCGACTGGGAGACATGTCTCAATCGACTCGGCTGTTGATGCTGATCAAGTATATATATACTTTATGGGGTCGGAAATGCTTCCTTCTCGGCATTACATACAATTTAGCGACTTTTATATACCCTTTTAACCAATGGGTACAGGGTAAAAAATTACCTTAAGGCTTCATAATAATAATTAAATAAATAGATATTCCCGATATATAATGTATAAAATCATATGACTTTGGGAAATGTATTCAATTTTTATATAATATACCATGCTCGACATCCCACTACCTATAAAGGCTTTGTGCCATACTTTCTCAAAATCGCCCATATATGTTCAAAGCTACCATATGATATAATGCATAAAATCATATGACTCCGAGATGCGTACTTGATTGTCAAAATACCATAATAATTCACCATGCTCGACATCACATCATCACATATAAAGATTTTTTGCCACGCTTTCTCGAAATCGCCCATATATGTTCGAAGGTACCAATCAAAAACAATTTTCATATGTATTTTTAATGAAGCAAGCAAGTCGTCCTTGCCGATCTATAAATTACTATACAATTACTTAAATTCTCCATACAAGTCTCAGCAGCGAACGCATGCTGTCTCCCTCACTCCTACCACGCAATGTCGCATTGGTATTTCAGTACAAATTTTAAATTGATATTTCTCCCACATTTATTGCCCGATTTCGACGAAGTTTGGTCAGCTAATACCTCTTGGCCATACTAATATGTGTGCTAAAAAGCTCGATATCCCACTACCTATAAAGGCTTTGTGCCATACTTTCTCAAAATCGCCCATATATGTTCAAAGCTACCATATGATATAATGCATAAAATCATATGACTCCGAGATGTGTACTTGATTGTCAAAATACCATAATAATACACCATGCTCGACATCCCATCATCACATATAAAGATTTTTTGCCACGCTTTCTCGAAATCGCCCAAATATGTTCGAAGGTACCAATCAAAAACAATTTTCATATGTATTTTTAATGAAGCAAGCAAGTCGTCCTTGCCGATCCATAAATTACTATACAATTACTTAAATTCTCCATACAAGTCTCAGCAGCGAACGCATGCTGTCTCCCTCACTCCTACCACGCAATGTCGCATTGGTATTTCAGTACAAATTTTAAATTGATATTTCTCCCACATTTATTGCCCGATTTCGACGAAGTTTGGTCAGCTAATACCTCTTGGCCATACTAATATGTGTGCTAAAAAGCTCGACATCCCACTACCTATAAAGGCTTTGTGCCATACTTTCTCAAAATCGCCCATATATGTTCAAAGCTACCATATGATATAATGCATAAAATCATATGACTCCGAGATGCGTACTTGATTGTCAAAATACCATAATAATTCACCATGCTCGACATCACATCATCACATATAAAGATTTTTTGCCACGCTTTCTCGAAATCGCCCATATATGTTCGAAGGTACCAATCAAAAACAATTTTCATATGTATTTTTAATGAAGCAAGCAAGTCGTCCTTGCCGATCTATAAATTACTATACAATTACTTAAATTCTCCATACAAGTCTCAGCAGCGAACGCATGCTGTCTCCCTCACTCCTACCACGCAATGTCGCATTGGTATTTCAGTACAAATTTTAAATTGATATTTCTCCCACATTTATTGCCCGATTTCGACGAAGTTTGGTCAGCTAATACCTCTTGGCCATACTAATATGTGTGCTAAAAAGCTCGATATCCCACTACCTATAAAGGCTTTGTGCCATACTTTCTCAAAATCGCCCATATATGTTCAAAGCTACCATATGATATAATGCATAAAATCATATGACTCCGAGATGTGTACTTGATTGTCAAAATACCATAATAATACACCATGCTCGACATCCCATCATCACATATAAAGATTTTTTGCCACGCTTTCTCGAAATCGCCCAAATATGTTCGAAGGTACCAATCAAAAACAATTTTCATATGTATTTTTAATGAAGCAAGCAAGTCGTCCTTGCCGATCCATAAATTACTATACAATTACTTAAATTCTCCATACAAGTCTCAGCAGCGAACGCATGCTGTCTCCCTCACTCCTACCACGCAATGTCGCATTGGTATTTCAGTACAAATTTTAAATTGATATTTCTCCCACATTTATTGCCCGATTTCGACGAAGTTTGGTCAGCTAATACCTCTTGGCCATACTAATATGTGTGCTAAATAAGAATGCGATATCTTTAATACAACTTCAGTTATTTGTTTTTCCAAATTAAAGGAGTGGAAGTGAGAGACATGTCTCAATCGACTGGGAGACATGTCTCAATCGACTCGGCTGTTGATGCTGATCAAGTATATATATACTTTATGGGGTCGGAAATGCTTCCTTCTCGGCATTACATACAATTTAGCGACTTGTATATACCCTTTTAACCAATGGGTACAGGGTAAAAAATTACCTTAAGCCTTCATAATAATAATTAAATAAATAGATATTCCCGATATATAATGTATAAAATCATATGACTTTGGGAAATGTATTCAATTTTTATATAATATACCATGCTCGACATCCCACTACCTATAAAGGCTTTGTGCCATACTTTCTCAAAATCGCCCATATATGTTCAAAGCTACCATATGATATAATGCATAAAATCATATGACTCCGAGATGCGTACTTGATTGTCAAAATACCATAATAATTCACCATGCTCGACATCACATCATCACATATAAAGATTTTTTGCCACGCTTTCTCGAAATCGCCCATATATGTTCGAAGGTACCAATCAAAAACAATTTTCATATGTATTTTTAATGAAGCAAGCAAGTCGTCCTTGCCGATCTATAAATTACTATACAATTACTTAAATTCTCCATACAAGTCTCAGCAGCGAACGCATGCTGTCTCCCTCACTCCTACCACGCAATGTCGCATTGGTATTTCAGTACAAATTTTAAATTGATATTTCTCCCACATTTATTGCCCGATTTCGACGAAGTTTGGTCAGCTAATACCTCTTGGCCATACTAATATGTGTGCTAAATAAGAATGCGATATCTTTAATACAACTTCAGTTATTTGTTTTTCCAAATTAAAGGAGTGGAAGTGAGAGACATGTCTCAATCGACTGGGAGACATATCTCAATCGACTCGGCTGTTGATGCTGATCAAGTATATATATACTTTATGGGGTCGGAAATGCTTCCTTCTCGGCATTACATACAATTTAACGACTTTTATATACCCTTTTAACCAATGGGTACAGGGTAAAAAAATTACCTTAAGGCTTCATAATAATAATTAAATAAATAGATATTCCCGATATATAATGTATAAAATCATATGACTTTGGGAAATGTACTCAATTTTTTATATAATATACCATGCTCGACATCCCACTACCTATAAAGGCTTTGTGCCATACTTTCTCAAAATCGCCCATATATGTTCAAAGCTACCATATGATATAATGCATAAAATCATATGACTCCGAGATGCGTACTTGATTGTCAAAATACCATAATAATTCACCATGCTCGACATCACATCATCACATATAAAGATTTTTTGCCACGCTTTCTCGAAATCGCCCATATATGTTCGAAGGTACCAATCAAAAACAATTTTCATATGTATTTTTAATGAAGCAAGCAAGTCGTCCTTGCCGATCCATAAATTACTATACAATTACTTAAATTCTCCATACAAGTCTCAGCAGCGAACGCATGCTGTCTCCCCTCACTCCTACCACGCAATGTCGCATTGGTATTTCAGTACAAATTTTAAATTGATATTTCTCCCACATTTATTGCCCGATTTCGACGAAGTTTGGTCAGCTAATACCTCTTGGTGTGCTAAATAAGAATGCGATATCTTTAATACAACTTCAGTTATTTGTTTTTCCAAATTGAAGGAGTGGAAGTGAGAGACATGTCTCAATCGACTGGGAGACATATCTCAATCGACTCGGCTGTTGATGCTGATCAAGTATATATATACTTTATGGGGTCGGAAATGCTTCCTTCTCGGCATTACATACAATTTAACGACTTTTATATACCCTTTTAACCAATGGGTACAGGGTAAAAAATTACCTTAAGGCTTCATAATAATAATTAAATAAATAGATATTCCCGATATATAATGTATAAAATCATATGACTTTGGGAAATGTACTCAATTTTTATATAATATACCATGCTCGACATCCCACTACCTATAAAGGCTTTGTGCCATACTTTCTCAAAATCGCCCATATATGTTCAAAGCTACCATATGATATAATGCATAAAATCATATGACTCCGAGATGCGTACTTGATTGTCAAAATACCATAATAATTCACCATGCTCGACATCACATCATCACATATAAAGATTTTTTGCCACGCTTTCTCGAAATCGCCCATATATGTTCGAAGGTACCAATCAAAAACAATTTTCATATGTATTTTTAATGAAGCAAGCAAGTCGTCCTTGCCGATCCATAAATTACTATACAATTACTTAAATTCTCCATACAAGTCTCAGCAGCGAACGCATGCTGTCTCCCTCACTCCTACCACGCAATGTCGCATTGGTATTTCAGTACAAATTTTAAATTGATATTTCTCCCACATTTATTGCCCGATTTCGACGAAGTTTGGTCAGCTAATACCTCTTGGTGTGCTAAATAAGAATGCGATATCTTTAATACAACTTCAGTTATTTGTTTTTCCAAATTGAAGGAGTGGAAGTGAGAGACATGTCTCAATCGACTGGGAGACATATCTCAATCGACTCGGCTGTTGATGCTGATCAAGTATATATATACTTTATGGGGTCGGAAATGCTTCCTTCTCGGCATTACATACAATTTAACGACTTTTATATACCCTTTTAACCAATGGGTACAGGGTAAAAAATTACCTTAAGGCTTCATAATAATAATTAAATAAATAGATATTCCCGATATATAATGTATAAAATCATATGACTTTGGGAAATGTATTCAATTTTTATATAATATACCATGCTCGACATCCCACTACCTATAAAGGCTTTGTGCCATACTTTCTCAAAATCGCCCATATATGTTCAAAGCTACCATATGATATAATGCATAAAATCATATGACTCCGAGATGCGTACTTGATTGTCAAAATACCATAATAATTCACCATGCTCGACATCACATCATCACATATAAAGATTTTTTGCCACGCTTTCTCGAAATCGCCCATATATGTTCGAAGGTACCAATCAAAAACAATTTTCATATGTATTTTTAATGAAGCAAGCAAGTCGTCCTTGCCGATCTATAAATTACTATACAATTACTTAAATTCTCCATACAAGTCTCAGCAGCGAACGCATGCTGTCTCCCTCACTCCTACCACGCAATGTCGCATTGGTATTTCAGTACAAATTTTAAATTGATATTTCTCCCACATTTATTGCCCGATTTCGACGAAGTTTGGTCAGCTAATACCTCTTGGCCATACTAATATGTGTGCTAAAAAGCTCGACATCCCACTACCTATAAAGGCTTTGTGCCATACTTTCTCAAAATCGCCCATATATGTTCAAAGCTACCATATGATATAATGCATAAAATCATATGACTCCGAGATGTGTACTTGATTGTCAAAATACCATAATAATACACCATGCTCGACATCCCATCATCACATATAAAGATTTTTTGCCACGCTTTCTCGTAATCGCCCAAATATGTTCGAAGGTACCAATCAAAAACAATTTTCATATGTATTTTTAATGAAGCAAGCAAGTCGTCCTTGCCGATCCATAAATTACTATACAATCACTTAAATTCTCCATACAAGTCTCAGCAGCGAACGCATGCTGTCTCCCTCACTCCTACCACGCAATGTCGCATTGGTATTTCAGTACAAATTTTAAATTGATATTTCTCCCACATTTATTGCCCGATTTCGACGAAATTTGGTCAGCTAATACCTCTTGGCCATACTAATATGTGTGCTAAATAAGAATGCGATATCTTTAATACAACTTCAGTTATTTGTTTTTCCAAATTGAAGGAGTGGAAGTGAGAGACATGTCTCAATCGACTGGGAGACATATCTCAATCGACTCGGCTGTTGATGCTGATCAAGTATATATATACTTTATGGGGTCGGAAATGCTTCCTTCTCGGCATTACATACAATTTAACGACTTTTATATACCCTTTTAACCAATGGGTACAGGGTAAAAAATTACCTTAAGGCTTCATAATAATAATTAAATAAATAGATATTCCCGATATATAATGTATAAAATCATATGACTTTGGGAAATGTATTCAATTTTTATATAATATACCATGCTCGACATCCCACTACCTATAAAGGCTTTGTGCCATACTTTCTCAAAATCGCCCATATATGTTCAAAGCTACCATATGATATAATGCATAAAATCATATGACTCCGAGATGCGTACTTGATTGTCAAAATACCATAATAATTCACCATGCTCGACATCACATCATCACATATAAAGATTTTTTGCCACGCTTTCTCGAAATCGCCCATATATGTTCGAAGGTACCAATCAAAAACAATTTTCATATGTATTTTTAATGAAGCAAGCAAGTCGTCCTTGCCGATCTATAAACTACTATACAATTACTTAAATTCTCCATACAAGTCTCAGCAACGAACGCATGCTGTCTCCCTCACTCCTACCACGCAATGTCGCATTGGTATTTCAGTACAAATTTTAAATTGATATTTCTCCCACATTTATTGCCCGATTTCGACGAAGTTTGGTCAGCTAATACCTCTTGGCCATACTAATATGTGTGCTAAAAAGCTCGACATCCCACTACCTATAAAGGCTTTGTGCCATACTTTCTCAAAATCGCCCATATATGTTCAAAGCTACCATATGATATAATGCATAAAATCATATGACTCCGAGATGTGTACTTGATTGTCAAAATACCATAATAATACACCATGCTCGACATCCCATCATCACATATAAAGATTTTTTGCCACGCTTTCTCGTAATCGCCCAAATATGTGCGAAGGTACCAATCAAAAACAATTTTCATATGTATTTTTAATGAAGCAAGCAAGTCGTCCTTGCCGATCTATAAACTACTATACAATTACTTAAATTCTCCATACAAGTCTCAGCAACGAACGCATGCTGTCTCCCTCACTCCTACCACGCAATGTCGCATTGGTATTTCAGTACAAATTTTAAATTGATATTTCTCCCACATTTATTGCCCGATTTCGACGAAGTTTGGTCAGCTAATACCTCTTGGCCATACTAATATGTGTGCTAAAAAGCTCGACATCCCACTACCTATAAAGGCTTTGTGCCATACTTTCTCAAAATCGCCCATATATGTTCAAAGCAACCATATGATATAATGCATAAAATCATATGACTCCGAGATGTGTAATTGATTGTCAAAATACCATAATAATACACCATGCTCGACATCCCATCATCACATATAAAGATTTTTTGCCACGCTTTCTCGTAATCGCCCAAATATGTTCGAAGGTACCAATCAAAAACAATTTTCATATGTATTTTTAATGAAGCAAGCAAGTCGTCCTTGCCGATCCATAAATTACTATACAATCACTTAAATTCTCCATACAAGTCTCAGCAGCGAACGCATGCTGTCTCCCTCACTCCTACCACGCAATGTCGCATTGGTATTTCAGTACAAATTTTAAATTGATATTTCTCCCACATTTATTGCCCGATTTCGACGAAATTTGGTCAGCTAATACCTCTTGGCCATACTAATATGTGTGATAAAAAGCTCGACATCCCACTACCTATAAAGTCTTTGTGCATTACTTTCTCAAAATCGCCCATATATGTTCAAAGCTACCATATGATATAATGCATAAAATCATATGACTCCGAGATGCGTACTTGATTGTCAAAATACCATAATAATTCACCATGCTCGACATCACATCATCACATATAAAGATTTTTTGCCAAGCTTTCTCGAAATCGCCCATATATGTTCGAAGGTACCAATCAAAAACAATTTTCATATGTATTTTTAATGAAGCAAGCAAGTCGTCCTTGCCGATCTATAAATTACTATACAATTACTTAAATTCTCCATACAAGTCTCAGCAGCGAACGCATGCTGTCTCCCTCACTCCTACCACGCAAAGTCGCATTGGTATTTCAGTACAAATTTTAAATTGATATTTCTCCCACATTTATTGCCCGATTTCGACGAAGTTTGGTCAGCTAATACCTCTTGGCCATACTAATATGTGTGCTAAATAAGAATGCGATATCTTTAATACAACTTCAGTTATTTGTTTTTCCAAATTGAAGGAGTGGAAGTGAGAGACATGTCTCAATCGACTGGGAGACATGTCTCAATCGACTCGGCTGTTGATGCTGATCAAGTATATATATACTTTATGGGGTCGGAAATGCTTCCTTCTCGGCATTACATACAATTTAGCGACTTTTATATACCCTTTTAACCAATGGGTACAGGGTAAAAAATTACCTTAAGGCTTCATAATAATAATTAAATAAATAGATATGATATATAATGTATAAAATCATATGACTTTGGGAAATGTATTCAATTTTTATATAATATACCATGCTCGACATCCCACTACCTATAAAGGCTTTGTGCCATACTTTCTCAAAATCGCCCATATATGTTCAAAGCTACCATATGATATAATGCATAAAATCATATGACTCCGAGATGTGTACTTGATTGTCAAAATACCATAATAATACACCATGCTCGACATCCCATCATCACATATAAAGATTTTTTGCCACGCTTTCTCGAAATCGCCCAAATATGTTCGAAGGTACCAATCAAAAACAATTTTCATATGTATTTTTAATGAAGCAAGCAAGTCGTCCTTGCCGATCCATAAATTACTATACAATTACCTAAATTCTCCATACAAGTCTCAGCAGCGAACGCATGCTGTCTCCCCTCACTCCTACCACGCAATGTCGCATTGGTATTTCAGTACAAATTTTAAATTGATATTTCTCCCACATTTATTGCCCGATTTCGACGAAGTTTGGTCAGCTAATACCTCTTGGCCATACTAATATGTGTGCTAAATAAGAATGCGATATCTTTAATACAACTTCAGTTATTTGTTTTTCCAAATTGAAGGAGTGGAAGTGAGAGACATGTCTCAATCGACTGGGAGACATATCTCAATCGACTCGGCTGTTGATGCTGATCAAGTATATATATACTTTATGGGGTCGGAAATGCTTCCTTCTCGGCATTACATACAATTTAACGACTTTTATACACCCTTTTAACCAATGGGTACAGGGTAAAAAATTACCTTAAGGCTTCATAATAATAATTAAATAAATAGATATTCCCGATATATAATGTATAAAATCATATGACTTTGGGAAATGTATTCAATTTTTATATAATATACCATGCTCGACATCCCACTACCTATAAAGGCTTTGTGCCATACTTTCTCAAAATCGCCCATATATGTTCAAAGCTACCATATGATATAATGCATAAAATCATATGACTCCGAGATCGTACTTGATTGTCAAAATACCATAATAATTCACCATGCTCGACATCACATCATCACATATAAAGATTTTTTGCCACGCTTTCTCGAAATCGCCCATATAGGTTCGAAGGTACCAATGAAAAACAATTTTCATATGTATTTTTAATGAAGCAAGCAAGTCGTCCTTGCCGATCTATAAATTACTATAAAATTACTTAAATTCTCCATACAAGTCTCAGCAGCGAACGCATGCTGTCTCCCTCACTCCTACCACGCAATGTCGCATTGGTATTTCAGTACAAATTTTAAATTGATATTTCTCCCACATTTATTGCCCGATTTCGACGAAGTTTGGTCAGCTAATACCTCTTGGCCATACTAATATGTGTGCTAAAAAGCTCAACATCCCACTACCTATAAAGGCTTCGTGCCATACTTTCTCAAAATCGCCCATATATGTTCAAAGCTACCATATGATATAATGCATAAAATCATATGACTCCGAGATCGTACTTGATTGTCAAAATACCATAATAATTCACCATGCTCGACATCACATCATCACATATAAAGATTTTTTGCCACGCTTTCTCGAAATCGCCCATATATGTTCGAAGGTACCAATCAAAAACAATTTTCATATGTATTTTTAATGAAGCAAGCAAGTCGTCCTTGCCGATCTATAAATTACTATGCAATTACTTAAATTCTCCATACAAGTCTCAGCAGCGAACGCATGCTGTCTGCCTCACTCCTACCACGCAATGTCGCATTGGTATTTCAGTACAAATTTTAAATTGATATTTCTCCCACATTTATTGCCCGATTTCGACGAAGTTTGGTCAGCTAATACCTCTTGGCCATACTAATATGTGTGCTAAAAAAGCTCGATATCCCACTACCTATAAAGGCTTTGTGCCATACTTTCTCAAAATCGCCCATATATGTTCAAAGCTACCATATGATATAATGCATAAAATCATATGACTCCGAGATGTGTACTTGATTGTCAAAATACCATAATAATACACCATGCTCGACATCCCATCATCACATATAAAGATTTTTTGCCACGCTTTCTCGAAATCGCCCAAATATGTTCGAAGGTACCAATCAAAAACAATTTTCATATGTATTTTTAATGAAGCAAGCAAGTCGTCCTTGCCGATCCATAAATTACTATACAATTACTTAAATTCTCCATACAAGTCTCAGCAGCGAACGCATGCTGTCTCCCTCACTCCTACCACGCAATGTCGCATTGGTATTTCAGTACAAATTTTAAATTGATATTTCTCCCACATTTATTGCCCGATTTCGACGAAGTTTGGTCAGCTAATACCTCTTGGCCATACTAATATGTGTGCTAAAAAGCTCGATATCCCACTACCTATAAAGATCTATATTTCAAAGCTCCATATCTTATAATACAAAATTCAAGTTATTTGTTTGTTCCAAATTGAAGGAGTGGAAGTGAGAGACATGTCTCAATCGACTGGGAGACATGTCTCAATCGACTCGGCTGTTGATGCTGATCAAGTATATATATACTTTATGGGGTCGGAAATGCTTCCTTCTCGGCATTACATACAATTTAGCGACTTTTATATACCCTTTTTAACCAATGGGTACAGGGTAAAAAATTACCTTAAGGCTTCATAATAATAATTAAATAAATAGATATGATATATAATGTATAAAATCATATGACTTTGGGAAATGTATTCAATTTTTATATAATATACCATGCTCGACATCCCACTACCTATAAAGGCTTTGTGCCATACTTTCTCAAAATCGCCCATATATGTTCAAAGCTACCATATGATATAATGCATAAAATCATATGACTCCGAGATGTGTACTTGATTGTCAAAATACCATAATAATTCACCATGCTCGACATCCCATCATCACATATAAAGATTTTTTGCCACGCTTTCTCGAAATCGCCCAAATATGTTCGAAGGTACCAATCAAAAACAATTTTCATATGTATTTTTAATGAAGCAAGCAAGTCGTCCTTGCCGATCCATAAATTACTATACAATTACTTAAATTCTCCATACAAGTCTCAGCAGCGAACGCATGCTGTCTCCCTCACTCCTACCACGCAATGTCGCATTGGTATTTCAGTACAAATTTTAAATTGATATTTCTCCCACATTTATTGCCCGATTTCGACGAAGTTTGGTCAGCTAATACCTCTTGGCCATACTAATATGTGTGCTAAATAAGAATGCGATATCTTTAATACAACTTCAGTTATTTGTTTTTCCAAATTGAAGGAGTGGAAGTGAGAGACATGTCTCAATCGACTGGGAGACATGTCTCAATCGACTCGGCTGTTGATGCTGATCAAGTATATATAACTTTTATGGGGTCGGAAATGCTTCCTTCTCGGCATTACATACAATTTAGCGACTTTTATATACCCTTTTAACCAATGGGTACAGGGTAAAAAATTACCTTAAGGCTTCATAATAATAATTAAATAAATAGATATTCCCGATATATAATGTATAAAATCATATGACTTTGGGAAATGTATTCAATTTTTATATAATATACCATGCTCGACATCCCACTACCTATAAAGGCTTTGTGCCATACTTTCTCAAAATCGCCCATATATGTTCAAAGCTACCATATGATATAATGCATAAAATCATATGACTCCGAGATGCGTACTTGATTGTCAAAATACCATAATAATTCACCATGCTCGACATCACATCATCACATATAAAGATTTTTTGCCACGCTTTCTCGAAATCGCCCATATAGGTTCGAAGGTACCAATCAAAAACAATTTTCATATGTATTTTTAATGAAGCAAGCAAGTCGTCCTTGCCGATCTATAAATTACTATACAATTACTTAAATTCTCCATACAAGTCTCAGCAGCGAACGCATGCTGTCTCCCTCACTCCTACCACGCAATGTCGCATTGGTATTTCAGTACAAATTTTAAATTGATATTTCTCCCACATTTATTGCCCGATTTCGACGAAGTTTGGTCAGCTAATACCTCTTGGCCATACTAATATGTGTGCTAAAAAGCTCGACATCCCACTACCTATAAAGGCTTTGTGCCATACTTTCTCAAAATCGCCCATATATGTTCAAAGCTACCATATGATATAATGCATAAAATCATATGACTCCGAGATGGTACTTGATTGTCAAAATACCATAATAATTCACCATGCTCGACATCACATCATCACATATAAAGATTTTTTGCCACGCTTTCTCGAAATCGCCCATATATGTTCGAAGGTACCAATCAAAAACAATTTTCATATGTATTTTTAATGAAGCAAGCAAGTCGTCCTTGCCGATCTATAAATTACTATACAATTACTTAAATTCTCCATACAAGTCTCAGCAGCGAACGCATGCTGTCTCCCTCACTCCTACCACGCAATGTCGCATTGGTATTTCAGTACAAATTTTAAATTGATATTTCTCCCACATTTATTGCCCGATTTCGACGAAGTTTGGTCAGCTAATACCTCTTGGCCATACTAATATGTGTGCTAAAAAGCTCGATATCCCACTACCTATAAAGGCTTTGTGCCATACTTTCTCAAAATCGCCCATATATGTTCAAAGCTACCATATGATATAATGCATAAAATCATATGACTCCGAGATGTGTACTTGATTGTCAAAATACCATAATAATACACCATGCTCGACATCCCATCATCACATATAAAGATTTTTTGCCACGCTTTCTCGAAATCGCCCAAATATGTTCGAAGGTACCAATCAAAAACAATTTTCATATGTATTTTTAATGAAGCAAGCAAGTCGTCCTTGCCGATCCATAAATTACTATTCAATTACTTAAATTCTCCATACAAGTCTCAGCAGCGAACGCATGCTGTCTCCCCTCACTCCTACCACGCAATGTCGCATTGGTATTTCAGTACAAATTTTAAATTGATATTTCTCCCACATTTATTGCCCGATTTCGACGAAGTTTGGTCAGCTAATACCTCTTGGCCATACTAATATGTGTGCTAAAAAGCTCGACATCCCACTACCTATAAAGGCTTTGTGCCATACTTTCTCAAAATCGCCCATATATGTTCAAAGCTACCATATGATATAATGCATAAAATCATATGACTCCGAGATGTGTACTTGATTGTCAAAATACCATAATAATACACCATGCTCGACATCCCATCATCACATATAAAGATTTTTTGCCACGCTTTCTCGAAATCGCCCAAATATGTTCGAAGGTACCAATCAAAAACAATTTTCATATGTATTTTTAATGAAGCAAGCAAGTCGTCCTTGCCGATCCATAAATTACTATTCAATTACTTAAATTCTCCATACAAGTCTCAGCAGCGAACGCATGCTGTCTCCCTCACTCCTACCACGCAATGTCGCATTGGTATTTCAGTACAAATTTTAAATTGATATTTCTCCCACATTTATTGCCCGATTTCGACGAAATTTGGTCAGCTAATACCTCTTGGCCATACTAATATGTGTGCTAAATAAGAATGCGATATCTTTAATACAACTTCAGTTATTTGTTTTTCCAAATTGAAGGAGTGGAAGTGAGAGACATGTCTCAATCGACTGGGAGACATGTCTCAATCGACTCGGCTGTTGATGCTGATCAAGTATATATATACTTTATGGGGTCGGAAATGCTTCCTTCTCGGCATTACATACAATTTAGCGACTTTTATATACCCTTTTAACCAATGGGTACAGGGTAAAAAATTACCTTAAGGCTTCATAATAATAATTAAATAAATAGATATTCCCGATATATAATGTATAAAATCATATGACTTTGGGAAATGTATTCAATTTTTATATAATATACCATGCTCGACATCCCACTACCTATAAAGGCTTTGTGCCATACTTTCTCAAAATCGCCCATATATGTTCAAAGCTACCATATGATATAATGCATAAAATCATATGACTCCGAGATGCGTACTTGATTGTCAAAATACCATAATAATTCACCATGCTCGACATCACATCATCACATATAAAGATTTTTTGCCACGCTTTCTCGAAATCGCCCATATATGTTCGAAGGTACCAATCAAAAACAATTTTCATATGTATTTTTAATGAAGCAAGCAAGTCGTCCTTGCCGATCTATAAATTACTATACAATTACTTAAATTCTCCATACAAGTCTCAGCAGCGAACGCATGCTGTCTCCCTCACTCCTACCACGCAATGTCGCATTGGTATTTCAGTACAAATTTTAAATTGATATTTCTCCCACATTTATTGCCCGATTTCGACGAAGTTTGGTCAGCTAATACCTCTTGGCCATACTAATATGTGTGCTAAATAAGAATGCGATATCTTTAATAAACTTCAGTTATTTGTTTTTCCAAATTGAAGGAGTGGAAGTGAGAGACATGTCTCAATGACTGGGAGACATGTCTCAATCGACTCGGCTGTTGATGCTGATCAAGTATATATATACTTTATGAGGTCGGAAATGCTTCCTTCTCGGCATTACATACAATTTAAACTTTTATATACCCTTTTAACCAATGGGTACAGGGTAAAAATTACCTTAAGGCTTCATAATAATAATTAAATAAATAGATATTCCCGATATATAATGTATAAAATCTATGACTTTGGGAAATGTATTCAATTTTTATATAATATACCATGCTCGACATCCCACTACCTATAAAGGCTTTGTGCCATACTTTCTCAAAATCGCCCATATATGTTCAAAGCTACCATATGATATAATGCATAAAATCATATGACTCCGAGATGCGTACTTGATTGTCAAAATACCATAATAATTCACCATGCTCGACATCACATCATCACATATAAAGATTTTTGCCACGCTTTCTCGAAATCGCCCATATATGTTCGAAGGTACCAATCAAAAACAATTTTCATATGTATTTTTAATGAAGCAAGCAAGTCGTCCTTGCCGATCTATAAATTACTATACAATTACTTAAATTCTCCATACAAGTCTCAGCAGCGAACGCATGCTGTCTCCCTCACTCCTACCACGCAATGTCGCATTGGTATTTCAGTACAAATTTTAAATTGATATTTCTCCCACATTTATTGCCCGATTTCGACGAAGTT
Source organism: Drosophila neocordata (assembly GCA_018903615.1). Taxonomy (NCBI): domain Eukaryota; kingdom Metazoa; phylum Arthropoda; class Insecta; order Diptera; family Drosophilidae; genus Drosophila; species Drosophila neocordata. The sequence goes on along the minus strand of JAEIGI010000061.1, from coordinate 17,715 downwards.
TGGTCAGCTAATACCTCTTGGCCATACTAATATGTGTGCTAAAAAGCTCGACATCCCACTACCTATAAAGGCTTTGTGCCATACTTTCTCAAAATCGCCCATATATGTTCAAAGCTACCATATGATATAATGCATAAAATCATATGACTCCGAGATGTGTACTTGATTGTCAAAATACCATAATAATACACCATGCTCGACATCACATCATCACATATAAAGATTTTTTGCCACGCTTTCTCGAAATCGCCCAAATATGTTCGAAGGTACCAATCAAAAACAATTTTCATATGTATTTTTAATGAAGCAAGCAAGTCGTCCTTGCCGATCCATAAATTACTATACAATTACTTAAATTCTCCATACAAGTCTCAGCAGCGAACGCATGCTGTCTCCCTCACTCCTACCACGCAATGTCGCATTGGTATTTCAGTACAAATTTTAAATTGATATTTCTCCCACATTTATTGCCCGATTTCGACGAAATTTGGTCAGCTAATACCTCTTGGCCATACTAATATGTGTGCTAAATAAGAATGCGATATCTTTAATACAACTTCAGTTATTTGTTTTTCCAAATTGAAGGAGTGGAAGTGAGAGACATGTCTCAATCGACTGGGAGACGGCTGTTGATGCTGATCAAGTATATATATACTTTATGGGGTCGGAAATGCTTCCTTCTCGGCATTACATACAATTTAACGACTTTTATATACCCTTTTAACCAATGGGTACAGGGTAAAAATTACCTTAAGGCTTCATAATAATAATTAAATAAATAGATATTCCCGATATATAATGTATAAAATCATATGACTTTGGGAAATGTATTCAATTTTTATATAATATACCATGCTCGACATCCCACTACCTATAAAGGCTTTGTGCCATACTTTCTCAAAATCGCCCATATATGTTCAAAGCTACCATATGATATAATGCATAAAATCATATGACTCCGAGATGCGTACTTGATTGTCAAAATACCATAATAATTCACCATGCTCGACATCACATCATCACATATAAAGATTTTTTGCCACGCTTTCTCGAAATCGCCCATATATGTTCGAAGGTACCAATCAAAAACAATTTTCATATGTATTTTTAATGAAGCAAGCAAGTCGTCCTTGCCGATCTATAAATTACTATACAATTACTTAAATTCTCCATACAAGTCTCAGCAGCGAACGCATGCTGTCTCCCTCACTCCTACCACGCAATGTCGCATTGGTATTTCAGTACAAATTTTAAATTGATATTTCTCCCACATTTATTGCCCGATTTCGACGAAGTTTGGTCAGCTAATACCTCTTGGCCATACTAATATGTGTGCTAAAAAGCTCGACATCCCACTACCTATAAAGGCTTTGTGCCATACTTTCTCAAAATCGCCCATATATGTTCAAAGCTACCATATGATATAATGCATAAAATCATATGACTCCGAGATGCGTACTTGATTGTCAAAATACCATAATAATTCACCATGCTCGACATCACATCATCACATATAAAGATTTTTTGCCACGCTTTCTCGAAATCGCCCATATATGTTCGAAGGTACCAATCAAAAACAATTTTCATATGTATTTTTAATGAAGCAAGCAAGTCGTCCTTGCCGATCTATAAATTACTATACAATTACTTAAATTCTCCATACAAGTCTCAGCAGCGAACGCATGCTGTCTCCTCACTCCTACCACGCAATGTCGCATTGGTATTTCAGTACAAATTTTAAATTGATATTTCTCCCACATTTATTGCCCGATTTCGACGAAGTTTGGTCAGCTAATACCTCTTGGCCATACTAATATGTGTGCTAAAAAGCTCGACATCCCACTACCTATAAAGGCTTTGTGCCATACTTTCTCAAAATCGCCCATATATGTTCAAAGCTACCATATGATATAATGCATAAAATCATATGACTCCGAGATGCGTACTTGATTGTCAAAATACCATAATAATTCACCATGCTCGACATCACATCATCACATATAAAGATTTTTTGCCACGCTTTCTCGAAATCGCCCATATATGTTCGAAGGTACCAATCAAAAACAATTTTCATATGTATTTTTAATGAAGCAAGCAAGTCGTCCTTGCCGATCTATAAATTACTATACAATTACTTAAATTCTCCATACAAGTCTCAGCAGCGAACGCATGCTGTCTCCCTCACTCCTACCACGCAATGTCGCATTGGTATTTCAGTACAAATTTTAAATTGATATTTCTCCCACATTTATTGCCCGATTTCGACGAAGTTTGGTCAGCTAATACCTCTTGGCCATACTAATATGTGTGCTAAAAAGCTCGACATCCCACTACCTATAAAGGCTTTGTGCCATACTTTCTCAAAATCGCCCATATATGTTCAAAGCTACCATATGATATAATGCATAAAATCATATGACTCCGAGATGCGTACTTGATTGTCAAAATACCATAATAATTCACCATGCTCGACATCCCATCATCACATATAAAGATTTTTTGCCACGCTTTCTCGAAATCGCCCAAATATGTTCGAAGGTACCAATCAAAAACAATTTTCATATGTATTTTTAATGAAGCAAGCAAGTCGTCCTTGCCGATCTATAAATTACTATACAATTACTTAAATTCTCCATACAAGTCTCAGCAGCGAACGCATGCTGTCTCCCTCACTCCTACCACGCAATGTCGCATTGGTATTTCAGTACAAATTTTAAATTGATATTTCTCCCACATTTATTGCCCGATTTCGACGAAATTTGGTCAGCTAATACCTCTTGGCCATACTAATATGTGTGCTAAATAAGAATGCGATATCTTTAATACAACTTCAGTTATTTGTTTTTCCAAATTGAAGGAGTGGAAGTGAGAGACATGTCTCAATCGACTGGGAGACATATCTCAATCGACTCGGCTGTTGATGCTGATCAAGTATATATATACTTTATGGGGTCGGAAATGCTTCCTTCTCGGCATTACATACAATTTAACGACTTTTATATACCCTTTTAACCAATGGGTACAGGGTAAAAAATTACCTTAAGGCTTCATAATAATAATTAAATAAATAGATATTCCCGATATATAATGTATAAAATCATATGACTTTGGGAAATGTATTCAATTTTTATATAATATACCATGCTCGACATCCCACTACCTATAAAGGCTTTGTGCCATACTTTCTCAAAATCGCCCATATATGTTCAAAGCTACCATATGATATAATGCATAAAATCATATGACTCCGAGATGCGTACTTGATTGTCAAAATACCATAATAATTCACCATGCTCGACATCACATCATCACATATAAAGATTTTTTGCCACGCTTTCTCGAAATCGCCCAAATATGTTCGAAGGTACCAATCAAAAACAATTTTCATATGTATTTTTAATGAAGCAAGCAAGTCGTCCTTGCCGATCTATAAATTACTATACAATTACTTAAATTCTCCATACAAGTCTCAGCAGCGAACGCATGCTGTCTCCCCTCACTCCTACCACGCAATGTCGCATTGGTATTTCAGTACAAATTTTAAATTGATATTTCTCCCACATTTATTGCCCGATTTCGACGAAGTTTGGTCAGCTAATACCTCTTGGCCATACTAATATGTGTGCTAAAAAGCTCGACATCCCACTACCTATAAAGGCTTTGTGCCATACTTTCTCAAAATCGCCCATATATGTTCAAAGCTACCATATGATATAATGCATAAAATCATATGACTCCGAGATGCGTACTTGATTGTCAAAATACCATAATAATTCACCATGCTCGACATCACATCATCACATATAAAGATTTTTTGCCACGCTTTCTCGAAATCGCCCAAATATGTTCGAAGGTACCAATCAAAAACAATTTTCATATGTATTTTTAATGAAGCAAGCAAGTCGTCCTTGCCGATCTATAAATTACTATACAATTACTTAAATTCTCCATACAAGTCTCAGCAGCGAACGCATGCTGTCTCCCCTCACTCCTACCACGCAATGTCGCATTGGTATTTCAGTACAAATTTTAAATTGATATTTCTCCCACATTTATTGCCCGATTTCGACGAAATTTGGTCAGCTAATACCTCTTGGCCATACTAATATGTGTGCTAAATAAGAATGCGATATCTTTAATACAACTTCAGTTATTTGTTTTTCCAAATTGAAGGAGTGGAAGTGAGAGACATGTCTCAATCGACTGGGAGACATATCTCAATCGACTCGGCTGTTGATGCTGATCAAGTATATATATACTTTATGGGGTCGGAAATGCTTCCTTCTCGGCATTACATACAATTTAACGACTTTTATATACCCTTTTAACCAATGGGTACAGGGTAAAAATTACCTTAAGGCTTCATAATAATAATTAAATAAATAGATATTCCCGATATATAATGTATAAAATCATATGACTTTGGGAAATGTATTCAATTTTTATATAATATACCATGCTCGACATCCCACTACCTATAAAGGCTTTGTGCCATACTTTCTCAAAATCGCCCATATATGTTCAAAGCTACCATATGATATAATGCATAAAATCATATGACTCCGAGATGCGTACTTGATTGTCAAAATACCATAATAATTCACCATGCTCGACATCACATCATCACATATAAAGATTTTTTGCCACGCTTTCTCGAAATCGCCCATATATGTTCGAAGGTACCAATCAAAAACAATTTTCATATGTATTTTTAATGAAGCAAGCAAGTCGTCCTTGCCGATCTATAAATTACTATACAATTACTTAAATTCTCCATACAAGTCTCAGCAGCGAACGCATGCTGTCTCCCTCACTCCTACCACGCAATGTCGCATTGGTATTTCAGTACAAATTTTAAATTGATATTTCTCCCACATTTATTGCCCGATTTCGACGAAGTTTGGTCAGCTAATACCTCTTGGCCATACTAATATGTGTGCTAAAAAGCTCGACATCCCACTACCTATAAAGGCTTTGTGCCATACTTTCTCAAAATCGCCCATATATGTTCAAAGCTACCATATGATATAATGCATAAAATCATATGACTCCGAGATGCGTACTTGATTGTCAAAATACCATAATAATACACCATGCTCGACATCCCATCATCACATATAAAGATTTTTTGCCACGCTTTCTCGAAATCGCCCAAATATGTTCGAAGGTACCAATCAAAAACAATTTTCATATGTATTTTTAATGAAGCAAGCAAGTCGTCCTTGCCGATCCATAAATTACTATACAATTACTTAAATTCTCCATACAAGTCTCAGCAGCGAACGCATGCTGTCTCCCTCACTCCTACCACGCAATGTCGCATTGGTATTTCAGTACAAATTTTAAATTGATATTTCTCCCACATTTATTGCCCGATTTCGACGAAATTTGGTCAGCTAATACCTCTTGGCCATACTAATATGTGTGCTAAATAAGAATGCGATATCTTTAATACAACTTCAGTTATTTGTTTTTCCAAATTGAAGGAGTGGAAGTGAGAGACATGTCTCAATCGACTGGGAGACATGATCTCAATCGACTCGGCTGTTGATGCTGATCAAGTATATATATACTTTATGGGGTCGGAAATGCTTCCTTCTCGGCATTACATACAATTTAGCGACTTTTATATACCCTTTTAACCAATGGGTACAGGGTAAAAATTACCTTAAGGCTTCATAATAATAATTAAATAAATAGATATTCCCGATATATAATGGATAAAATCATATGACTTTGGGAAATGTATTCAATTTTTATATAATATACCATGCTCGACATCCCACTACCTATAAAGGCTTTGTGCCATACTTTCTCAAAATCGCCCATATATGTTCAAAGCTACCATATGATATAATGCATAAAATCATATGACTCCGAGATGCGTACTTGATTGTCAAAATACCATAATAATTCACCATGCTCGACATCACATCATCACATATAAAGATTTTTTGCCACGCTTTCTCGAAATCGCCCATATATGTTCGAAGGTACCAATCAAAAACAATTTTCATATGTATTTTTAATGAAGCAAGCAAGTCGTCCTTGCCGATCTATAAATTACTATACAATTACTTAAATTCTCCATACAAGTCTCAGCAGCGAACGCATGCTGTCTCCCTCACTCCTACCACGCAATGTCGCATTGGTATTTCAGTACAAATTTTAAATTGATATTTCTCCCACATTTATTGCCCGATTTCGACGAAGTTTGGTCAGCTAATACCTCTTGGCCATACTAATATGTGTGCTAAAAAGCTCGACATCCCACTACCTATAAAGGCTTTGTGCCATACTTTCAAACCCCATATTGTTCAAAGCTACCATATGATATAATATAAAATCATATACTCAATTCTTATTTAAAATACCATAATAATTCACCATGCTCGACATCACATCATCACATATAAAGATTTTTTGCCACGCTTTCTCGAAATCGCCCATATATGTTCGAAGGTACCAATCAAAAACAATTTTCATATGTATTTTTAATGAAGCAAGCAAGTCGTCCTTGCCGATCTATAAATTACTATACAATTACTTAAATTCTCCATACAAGTCTCAGCAGCGAACGCATGCTGTCTCCTCACTCCTACCACGCAATGTCGCATTGGTATTTCAGTACAAATTTTAAATTGATATTTCTCCCACATTTATTGCCCGATTTCGACGAAGTTTGGTCAGCTAATACCTCTTGGCCATACTAATATGTGTCTAAATAAGAATGCGATATCTTTAATACAACTTCAGTTATTTGTTTTTCCAAATTGAAGGAGTGGAAGTGAGAGACAAGTCTCAATCGACTGGGAGACATGTCTCAATCGACTCGGCTGTTGATGCTGATCAAGTATATATACTTTATGGGGTCGGAAATGCTTCCTTCTCGGCATTACATATACATTTTAGCGACTTTTATATACCCTTTTAACCAATGGGTACAGTTACCTTGCTTCATAATAATAATTAAATAAATAGATATTATAAATTATTACTTATTTTATGCTCGACATCCCACTACCTATAAAGGCTTTGTGCCGTACTTTCTCAAAATCGCCCATATATGTTCAAAGCTACCATATGATATAATGCATAAAATCATATGACTCCGAGATGTGTACTTGATTGTCAAAATACCATAATAATTCACCATGCTCGACATCACATCATCACATATAAAGATTTTTTGCCACGCTTTCTCGAAATCGCCCATATATGTTCGAAGGTACCAATCAAAAACAATTTTCATATGTATTTTTAATGAAGCAAGCAAGTCGTCCTTGCCGATCTATAAATTACTATACAATTACTTAAATTCTCCATACAAGTCTCAGCAGCGAACGCATGCTGTCTCCCTCACTCCTACCACGCAATGTCGCATTGGTATTTCAGTACAAATTTTAAATTGATATTTCTCCCACATTTATTGCCCGATTTCGACGAAGTTTGGTCAGCTAATACCTCTTGGCCATACTAATATGTGTGCTAAAAAGCTCGACATCCCACTACCTATAAAGGCTTTGTGCCATACTTTCTCAAAATCGCCCATATATGTTCAAAGCTACCATATGATATAATGCATAAAATCATATGACTCCGAGATGCGTACTTGATTGTCAAAATACCATAATAATTCACCATGCTCGACATCACATCATCACATATAAAGATTTTTTGCCACGCTTTCTCGAAATCGCCCAAATATGTTCGAAGGTACCAATCAAAAACAATTTTCATATGTATTTTTAATGAAGCAAGCAAGTCGTCCTTGCCGATCTATAAATTACTATACAATTACTTAAATTCTCCATACAAGTCTCAGCAGCGAACGCATGCTGTCTCCCTCACTCCTACCACGCAATGTCGCATTGGTATTTCAGTACAAATTTTAAATTGATATTTCTCCCACATTTATTGCCCGATTTCGACGAAGTTTGGTCAGCTAATACCTCTTGGCCATACTAATATGTGTGCTAAAAAGCTCGACATCCCACTACCTATAAAGGCTTTGTGCCATACTTTCTCAAAATCGCCCATATATGTTCAAAGCTACCATATGATATAATGCATAAAATCATATGACTCGAGATGCGTACTTGATTGTCAAAATACCATAATAATACACCATGCTCGACATCCCATCATCACATATAAAGATTTTTTTGCCACGCTTTCTCGAAATCGCCCAAATATGTTCGAAGGTACCAATCAAAAACAATTTTCATATGTATTTTTAATGAAGCAAGCAAGTCGTCCTTGCCGATCCATAAATTACTATACAATTACTTAAATTCTCCATACAAGTCTCAGCAGCGAACGCATGCTGTCTCCCCACTCCTACCACGCAATGTCGCATTGGTATTTCAGTACAAATTTTAAATTGATATTTCTCCCACATTTATTGCCCGATTTCGACGAAATTTGGTCAGCTAATACCTCTTGGCCATACTAATATGTGTGCTAAATAAGAATGCGATATCTTTAATACAACTTCAGTTATTTGTTTTTCCAAATTGAAGGAGTGGAAGTGAGAGACATGTCTCAATCGACTGGGAGACCATATCTCAATCGACTCGGCTGTTGATGCTGATCAAGTATATATATACTTTATGGGGTCGGAAATGCTTCCTTCTCGGCATTACATACAATTTAACGACTTTTATATACCCTTTTAACCAATGGGTACAGGGTAAAAATTACCTTAAGGCTTCATAATAATAATTAAATAAATAGATATTCCCGATATATAATGTATAAAATCATATGACTTTGGGAAATGTATTCAATTTTTATATAATATACCATGCTCGACATCCCACTACCTATAAAGGCTTTGTGCCATACTTTCTCAAAATCGCCCATATATGTTCAAAGCTACCATATGATATAATGCATAAAATCATATGACTCCGAGATGCGTACTTGATTGTCAAAATACCATAATAATTCACCATGCTCGACATCACATCATCACATATAAAGATTTTTTGCCACGCTTTCTCGAAATCGCCCATATATGTTCGAAGGTACCAATCAAAAACAATTTTCATATGTATTTTTAATGAAGCAAGCAAGTCGTCCTTGCCGATCTATAAATTACTATACAATTACTTAAATTCTCCATACAAGTCTCAGCAGCGAACGCATGCTGTCTCCTCACTCCTACCACGCAATGTCGCATTGGTATTTCAGTACAAATTTTAAATTGATATTTCTCCCACATTTATTGCCCGATTTCGACGAAGTTTGGTCAGCTAATACCTCTTGGCCATACTAATATGTGTGCTAAAAAGCTCGACATCCCACTACCTATAAAGGCTTTGTGCCATACTTTCTCAAAATCGCCCATATATGTTCAAAGCTACCATATGATATAATGCATAAAATCATATGACTCCGAGATGCGTACTTGATTGTCAAAATACCATAATAATTCACCATGCTCGACATCACATCATCACATATAAAGATTTTTTGCCACGCTTTCTCGAAATCGCCCATATATGTTCGAAGGTACCAATCAAAAACAATTTTCATATGTATTTTTAATGAAGCAAGCAAGTCGTCCTTGCCGATCTATAAATTACTATACAATTACTTAAATTCTCCATACAAGTCTCAGCAGCGAACGCATGCTGTCTCCCTCACTCCTACCACGCAATGTCGCATTGGTATTTCAGTACAAATTTTAAATTGATATTTCTCCCACATTTATTGCCCGATTTCGACGAAGTTTGGTCAGCTAATACCTCTTGGCCATACTAATATGTGTGCTAAAAAGCTCGACATCCCACTACCTATAAAGGCTTTGTGCCATACTTTCTCAAAATCGCCCATATATGTTCAAAGCTACCATATGATATAATGCATAAAATCATATGACTCCGAGATGCGTACTTGATTGTCAAAATACCATAATAATTCACCATGCTCGACATCACATCATCACATATAAAGATTTTTTGCCACGCTTTCTCGAAATCGCCCAAATATGTTCGAAGGTACCAATCAAAAACAATTTTCATATGTATTTTTAATGAAGCAAGCAAGTCGTCCTTGCCGATCTATAAATTACTATACAATTACTTAAATTCTCCATACAAGTCTCAGCAGCGAACGCATGCTGTCTCCCTCACTCCTACCACGCAATGTCGCATTGTTATTTCAGTACAAATTTTAAATTGATATTTCTCCCACATTTATTGCCCGATTTCGACGAAGTTTGGTCAGCTAATACCTCTTGGCCATACTAATATGTGTGCCAAAAAGCTCGACATCCCACTACCTATAAAGGCTTTGTGCCATACTTTCTCAAAATCGCCCATATATGTTCAAAGTTACCATATGATATAATGCATAAAATCATATGACTCGAGATGTGTACTTGATTGTCAAAATACCATAATAATACACCATGCTCGACATCCCATCATCACATATAAAGATTTTTGCCACGCTTTCTCGAAATCGCCCAAATATGTTCGAAGGTACCAATCAAAAACAATTTTCATATGTATTTTTAATGAAGCAAACAAGTCGTCCTTGCCGATCTATAAATTACTATACAATTACTTAAATTCTCCATACAAGTCTTAGCAGCGAACGCATGCTGTCTCCCTCACTCCTACCACGCAATGTCGCATTGGTATTTCAGTACAAATTTTAAATTGATATTTCTCCCACATTTATTGCCCGATTTCGACGAAATTTGGTCAGCTAATACCTTCTTTAATACAACTTCAGTTATTTGTTTTTCCAAATTGAAGGAGTGGAAGTGAGAGACATGTCTCAATCGACTGGGAGACATATCTCAATCGACTCGGCTGTTGATGCTGATCAAGTATATATATACCTTATGGGGTCGGAAATGCTTCCTTCTCGGCATTACATACAATTTAACGACTTTGATATACCCTTTTAACCAATGGGTACAGGGTAAAAAATTACCTTAAGGCTTCATAATAATAATTAAATAAATAGATATTCCCGATATATAATGATAAAATCATATGACTTTGGGAAATGTATTCAATTTTTATATAATATACCATGCTCGACATCCCACTACCTATAAAGGCTTTGTGCCATACTTTCTCAAAATCGCCCATATATGTTCAAAGCTACCATAAGGATATAATGCATAAAATCATATGACTCCGAGATGCGTACTTGATTGTCAAAATACCATAATAATTCACCATGCTCGACATCACATCATCACATATAAAGATTTTTTGCCACGCTTTCTCGAAATCGCCCATATATGTTCGAAAGGTACCAATCAAAAACAATTTTCTATATGTATTTTTAATGAAGCAAGCAAGTCGTCCTTGCCGATCTATAAATTACTATTACAATTACTTAAAATTCTCCATACAAGTCTCAGCAGCGAACGCATGCTGTCTCCCTCACTCCTACCACGCAATGTCGCATTGGTATTTCAGTACAAATTTTAAATTGATATTTCTCCCATATTTATTGCCCGATTTCGACGAAATTTGGTCAGCTAATACCTCTTGGCCATACTAATATGTGAGCTAAAAAGCTCGACATCCCACTACCTATAAAGGCTTTGTGCCATACTTTCTCAAAATCGCCCATATATGTTCAAAGCTACCATATGATATAATGCATAAAATCCATATGACTCCGAGATGTGTACTTGATTGTCAAAATACCATAATAATACACCATGCTCGACATCCCATCATCACATATAAAGATTTTTGCCACGCTTTCTCGAAATCGCCCAAATATGTTCGAAGGTACCAATCAAAAACAATTTTCATATGTATTTTTAATGAAGCAAGCAAGTCGTCCTTGCCGATCTATAAATTACTATACAATTATTTAAATTCTCCATACAAGTCTCAGCAGCGAACGCATGCTGTCTCCTCACTCCTACCACGCAATGTCGCATTGGTATTTCAGTACAAATTTTAAATTGATATTTCTCCCATATTTATTGCCCGATTTCGACGAAATTTGGTCAGCTAATACCTCTTGGCCATACTAATATGTGTGCCAAATAAGAATGCGATATCTTTAATACAACTTCAGTTATTTGTTTTTCCAAATTGAAGGAGGGGGAAGTGGAGAGACATGTCTCAATCGACTGGGAGACATATCTCAATCGACTCGGCTGTTGATGCTGATCAAGTATATATATACTTTATGGGGTCGGAAATGCTTCCTTCTCGGCATTACATACAATTTAAAGACTTTTATATACCCTTTTAACCAATGGGTACAGGGTAAAAATTACCTTAAGGCTTCATAATAATAATTAAATAAATAGATATTCCCGATATATAATGGATAAAAATCATGACTTTGGGAAATGTATTCAATTTTTATATAATATACCATGCTCGACATCCCACTTACCTTCATAAAGGCTTTGTGCCATACTTTCTCAAAATCGCCCATATATGTTCAAAGCTACCATATGATATAATGCATAAAATCATATGACTCCGAGATGTGTACTTGATTGTCAAAATACCATAATAATATACCATGCTCGACATCACATCATCACATACAATTTTTAGCGACTTTTATATACCCTTTTAACCAATGGGTACAGGGTAAAAAATTACCTTAAGGCTTCATAATAATAATTAAATAAATAGATATTCCCGATATATAATGGATAAAATCATATGACTTTGGGAAATGTATTCAATTTTTATATAATATACCATGCTCGACATCCCACTACCTATAAAGGCTTTGTGCCATACTTTCTCAAAATCGCCCATATATGTTCAAAGCTACCATATGATATAATGCATAAAATCATATGACTCCGAGATGTGTACTTGATTGTCAAAATACCATAATAATACACCATGCTCGACATCACATCATCACATATAAAGATTTTTTGCCACGCTTTCGAAATCGCCCAAATATGTTCGAAGGTACCAATCAAAAACAATTTTCATATGTATTTTTAATGAAGCAAGCAAGTCGTCCTTGCCGATCTATAAATTACTATACAATTACTTAAATTCTCCATACAAGTCTCAGCAGCGAACGCATGCTGTCTCCCTCACTCCTACCACGCAATGTCGCATTGGTATTTCAGTACAAAATTTTAAATTGATATTTCTCCCACATTTATTGCCCGATTTCGACGAAATTTGGTCAGCTAATACCTCTTGGCCATACTAATATGTGTGCTAAATAAGAATGCGATATCTTTAATACAACTTCAGTTATTTGTTTTTCCAAATTGAAGGAGTGGAAGTGAGAGACATGTCTCAATCGACTGGGAGACATATCTCAATCGACTCGGCTGTTGATGCTGATCAAGTATATATATACTTTATGGGGTCGGAAATGCTTCCTCTCGGCATTACATACAATTTAGCGACTTTTATATACCCTTTTAACCAATGGGTACAGGGTAAAAAATTACCTTAAGGCTTCATAATAATAATTAAATAAATAGATATTCCCGATATATAATGGATAAAATCATATGACTTTGGGAAATGTATTCAATTTTTAATATAATATACCATGCTCGACATCCCACTACCTATAAAGGCTTTGTGCCATACTTTCTCAAAATCGCCCATATATGTTCAAAGCTACCATATGATATAATGCATAAAATCATATGACTCCGAGATGCGTACTTGATTGTCAAAATACCATAATAATTCACCATGCTCGACATCACATCATCACATATAAAGATTTTTTGCCACGCTTTCTCGAAATCGCCCAAATATGTTCGAAGGTACCAATCAAAAACAATTTTCATATGTATTTTTAATGAAGCAAGCAAGTCGTCCTTGCCGATCTATAAATTACTATACAATTATTTAAATTCTCCATACAAGTCTCAGCAGCGAACGCATGCTGTCTCCCTCACTCCTACCACGCAATGTCGCATTGGTATTTCAGTACAAATTTTAAATTGATATTTCTCCCACATTTATTGCCCGATTTCGACGAAATTTGGTCAGCTAATACCTCTTGGCCATACTAATATGTGTGCTAAATAAGAATGCGATATCTTTAATACAACTTCAGTTATTTGTTTTTCCAAATTGAAGGAGTGGAAGTGAGAGACATGTCTCAATCGACTGGGAGACATATCTCAATCGACTCGGCTGTTGATGCTGATCAAGTATATATATACTTTATGGGGTCGGAAATGCTTCCTTCTCGGCATTACATACAATTTAGCGACTTTTATATACCCTTTTAACCAATGGGTACAGGGTAAAAATTACCTTAAGGCTTCATAATAATAATTAAATAAATAGATATTCCCGATATATAATGGATAAAATCATATGACTTTGGGAAATGTATTCAATTTTTATATAATATACCATGCTCGACATCCCACTACCTATAAAGGCTTTGTGCCATACTTTCTCAAAATCGCCCATATATGTTCAAAGCTACCATATGATATAATGCATAAAATCATATGACTCCGAGATGCGTACTTGATTGTCAAAATACCATAATAATTCACCATGCTCGACATCACATCATCACATATAAAGATTTTTTGCCACGCTTTCTCGAAATCGCCCATATATGTTCGAAGGTACCAATCAAAAACAATTTTCATATGTATTTTTAATGAAGCAAGCAAGTCGTCCTTGCCGATCTATAAATTACTATACAATTACTTAAATTCTCCATACAAGTCTCAGCAGCGAACGCATGCTGTCTCCTCACTCCTACCACGCAATGTCGCATTGGTATTTCAGTACAAATTTTAAATTGATATTTCTCCCACATTTATTGCCCGATTTCGACGAAGTTTGGTCAGCTAATACCTCTTGGCCATACTAATATGTGTGCTAAAAAGCTCGACATCCCACTACCTATAAAGGCTTTGTGCCATACTTTCTCAAAATCGCCCATATATGTTCAAAGCTACCATATGATATAATGCATAAAATCATATGACTCGAGATGCGTACTTGATTGTCAAAATACCATAATAATTCACCATGCTCGACATCACATCATCACATATAAAGATTTTTTGCCACGCTTTCTCGAAATCGCCCATATATGTTCGAAGGTACCAATCAAAAACAATTTTCATATGTATTTTTAATGAAGCAAGCAAGTCGTCCTTGCCGATCTATAAATTACTATACAATTACTTAAATTCTCCATACAAGTCTCAGCAGCGAACGCATGCTGTCTCCCTCACTCCTACCACGCAATGTCGCATTGGTATTTCAGTACAAATTTTAAATTGATATTTCTCCCACATTTATTGCCCGATTTCGACGAAATTTGGTCAGCTAATACCTCTTGGCCATACTAATATGTGTGCTAAATAAGAATGCGATATCTTTAATACAACTTCAGTTATTTGTTTTTCCAAATTGAAGGAGTGGAAGTGAGAGACATGTCTCAATCGACTGGGAGACATATCTCAATCGACTCGGCTGTTGATGCTGATCAAGTATATATATACTTTATGGGGTCGGAAATGCTTCCTTCTCGGCATTACATACAATTTAGCGACTTTTATATACCCTTTTAACCAATGGGTACAGGGTAAAAATTACCTTAAGGCTTCATAATAATAATTAAATAAATAGATATTCCTCGATATATAATGGATAAAATCATATGACTTTGGGAAATGTATTCAATTTTTATATAATATACCATGCTCGACATCCCACTACCTATAAAGGCTTTGTGCCATACTTTCTCAAAATCGCCCATATATGTTCAAAGCTACCATATGATATAATGCATAAAATCATATGACTCCGAGATGCGTACTTGATTGTCAAAATACCATAATAATTCACCATGCTCGACATCACATCATCACATATAAAGATTTTTTGCCACGCTTTCTCGAAATCGCCCATATATGTTCGAAGGTACCAATCAAAAACAATTTTCATATGTATTTTTAATGAAGCAAGCAAGTCGTCCTTGCCGATCTATAAATTACTATACAATTACTTAAATTCTCCATACAAGTCTCAGCAGCGAACGCATGCTGTCTCCCTCACTCCTACCACGCAATGTCGCATTGGTATTTCAGTACAAATTTTAAATTGATATTTCTCCCACATTTATTGCCCGATTTCGACGAAGTTTGGTCAGCTAATACCTCTGGCCATACTAATATGTGTGCTAAAAAGCTCGACATCCCACTACCTATAAAGGCTTTGTGCCATACTTTCTCAAAATCGCCCATATATGTTCAAAGCTACCATATGATATAATGCATAAAATCATATGACTCCGAGATGCGTACTTGATTGTCAAAATACCATAATAATTCACCATGCTCGACATCACATCATCACATATAAAGATTTTTTGCCACGCTTTCTCGAAATCGCCCATATATGTTCGAAGGTACCAATCAAAAACAATTTTCATATGTATTTTTAATGAAGCAAGCAAGTCGTCCTTGCCGATCTATAAATTACTATACAATTACTTAAATTCTCCATACAAGTCTCAGCAGCGAACGCATGCTGTCTCCCTCACTCCTACCACGCAATGTCGCATTGGTATTTCAGTACAAATTTTAAATTGATATTTCTCCCACATTTATTGCCCGATTTCGACGAAGTTTGGTCAGCTAATACCTCTGGCCATACTAATATGTGTGCTAAAAAGCTCGACATCCCACTACCTATAAAGGCTTTGTGCCATACTTTCTCAAAATCGCCCATATATGTTCAAAGCTACCATATGATATAATGCATAAAATCATATGACTCCGAGATGCGTACTTGATTGTCAAAATACCATAATAATTCACCATGCTCGACATCCCATCATCACATATAAAGATTTTTTGCCACGCTTTCTCGAAATCGCCCAAATATGTTCGAAGGTACCAATCAAAACAATTTTCATATGTATTTTTAATGAAGCAAGCAAGTCGTCCTTGCCGATCTATAAATTACTATACAATTACTTAAATTCTCCATACAAGTCTCAGCAGCGAACGCATGCTGTCTCCCTCACTCCTACCACGCAATGTCGCATTGGTATTTCAGTACAAATTTTAAATTGATATTTCTCCCACATTTATTGCCCGATTTCGACGAAATTTGGTCAGCTAATACCTCTTGGCCATACTAATATGTGTGCTAAATAAGAATGCGATATCTTTAATACAACTTCAGTTATTTGTTTTTCCAAATTGAAGGAGTGGAAGTGAGAGACATGTCTCAATCGACTGGGAGACATATCTCAATCGACTCGGCTGTTGATGCTGATCAAGTATATATATACTTTATGGGGTCGGAAATGCTTCCTTCTCGGCATTACATACAATTTAGCGACTTTTATATACCCTTTAACCAATGGGTACAGGGTAAAAAATTACCTTAAGGCTTCATAATAATAATTAAATAAATAGATATTCCCGATATATAATGGATAAAATCATATGACCTTTGGAGAAATGTATTCAATTTTTATATAATATACCATGCTCGACATCCCACTACCTATAAAGGCTTTGTGCCATACTTTCAAATCGCCCATATGTTCAAAGCCAACATATGATATAATGCATAAAATCATATGACTCCGAGATGTACTTCTTGATTGTCAAAATACCATAATAATACACCATGCTCGACATCCCATCATCACATATAAAGATTTTTTGCCATGCTTTCTCGAAATCGCCCAAATATGTTCGGAAGGTACCAATCAAAAACAATTTTCATA
>JAEIGI010000264.1:0-28200 GCA_018903615.1 Drosophila neocordata | reverse complement strand
ATTTTTCAAGTTAGATAATTTCCGTGTAAACCATGGTGGCTTGTCAGACACTATCATGCATCGAAAAGTGAAAACATAGTATTATAGAAGAAACGAATGGCAGTATCCATATCTACACAGGAATACAGATAAGACCAGTCAGTAGCAAAAATTAGTATCTGTAAATACCAGAATATGAAAATCGAATGATAGACTGTCTACATAAAGTTTTGAAATTCTGGTACGCCAGAATAAGGGACGAAATTAGTTTTTTGACCCGCTAGGTACTGACGAGCCAGAAGATAGTAGAAGATTGTTTGGTGCTATCAAAAGACGAATCGGAGGCCGATTTTTCTTTTTCGTTGTATACTCCTTTATAATTAAATGTTCAGGCCAAAAATCTTTACGACAAATTTGGTCAAAAAGATTAGGCGGAACACTGATTTTAAATGACGAAATGTCACGAGAATATGAAAATTTAAATTTTTCCACCGCGATGTTTGGCAATAAAATTTTTGCCCCGATATGGGCTAAGACATCATCTGATGTCGTATTGGGAGCTAATCTAGAAACAAATATTTGCCTTTTAGGTGGAATTGCAACTAGCGAACTCGCTGAGCCACTCGCAACCACGGCCGCAGGTATTTGCACTGGGGCCGCGGAGACGGATGAAGCTTTACGTGCTCCTCTAGTTACAACTTTCTTCGGAATATCCCTTGAAGAGGGTATTCGTTCGGACAGATCGGATCAGTATGCGGGACACTATTAACAGGGGATATATCAATAGATCCTTTAACTGGGGCCATCACTGGGCTCCTAAACGAAATCAGGCGCTGGGAGTTTCGTTTTGTAGAGTCGTTACTTATAGTTGTAACAGATAGATGTAGAGATGCCGGCGGATCAAGGGAGAAATCCTGAGGGATAGTCTACTTCCTCTTTGGTGATTCAGTTAATAGTTTATAACTATTAAACTGTGTTTCTAATGATAAAAACTCATCCCGAAGCTTTAGCTTTTACCCTGGCCGTGTAACCAGCACACTTAACGTGCATAATATTGTCACACAGCCAGCATAAAAGATAGTCATCTTTGAGCTTTTGAGGGTGGGGATTAAATATAACTAGAAGGATGGGCTAACTTCGGCCACGCCGAAGATCGGATACCTTTGCAAACTGTTCTTATCAATTACATATAAATTACCAGAATTATAAGAAAGTATATAAAACTAAACATGCCCGTGGCTCCAAGATGAAACTTGGTGGATATGTTAAGAAGTATATAAAACTCAGAAATACCGGCTTTTGTAATATTTCGTTGGAAAACAACAAAGTTATTGAGGTTAAAGCATATTTACGACCGATCGTTCCTATGGGAGCTATATGATATAGTCATCCGATCGAAATGATTCCGAGATATACTATTGTAAATTCCAAGCTGGATAAAAAGAACTTTTTATTTAATTTTAGTTATATTGTTTTATTTGTTCTAGCACAGCACACTAAACTTTACACTTCCAAGTATCAAAGGCAATTAATTCTATTGAGTGACATTCAATTAAAATGACACCTTTGAAAACATTTTTTGGTTGCAGTGAAAACTGGCACCGTTAGCAACCTTTCTTTGCATGTGTTCGACATTGCTTTTGCTTGGCAGTACAACAATTTCACCATGTTGCAAGTCGCTTTATCAAGTTGCATGATACACAACATTGCTGCTAAACATTTAATCATGTGGTGGAATTCACATACATTCAACACATTCAACATGATGAGATTCATATACATTCAACAAAATCACAACAAACTCAACATGATGAAATCCACATACATTCAACACATTCAACATGATGAAATCCACACACATTCAACATATACAATGCCTGCAGCAAAGGCTTCTCTTTGCAAATTTTCAGCTCTGTAGCTTTAATGGTCTCGGAGGAGATTGCGTTGATCCAGACAGACGGACAGACAAACAGACGGACAACGGACAGACGGACATATGGACAGGGCTAAATGAACTCAGCTTATCGTGCTGATCAAGAATATATATACTTTATATAGTCGGAGATACTTCTGTAGATTAATAAAACAGGTCACATCTTTTGGTTTCTCAGTTTACTTTATTGAATGTACATCTTTGTTTAAGTTCTGTTTCTTGAATGAATCTTAATTCTAATACAATTGTTAACTAAAGGTAAGACCGCGTAGCTGCGCTGCTAGCAATGCAGGCAGAGGCGCGGTATGCTTATGTATAAACATATTTATGTATAAATGTATGAAGGTTTACATAAGAATATGTATGGGAATTTACCGCCGCAGCGGAAGAGTGAGGATGTATCATATTGCATCTTGGCCCAGAGCGGCCGCGCGTGTTATATTTGCCGACACAGCAATTGTCCAGCACCATGCACTCATGGGTGGTTATGTTACTTAAGAGGCAAATACACTTCCTTTATGTTATTAATATATTATTCCAGAACATGCTACATCCCCCTCTTTAGAAAAATAACGTAATTATATGGAGTTATTTTCTAATTTAAATTAATTTTGTATTATATGGGAATTTATTTATGTATAATTTTTTTTGTTTGAATGTTTGATTATTCGTTTAATGATATATGCGGTAAAAAAATATTTTGTATAGTGTCATTAAATGTAGGGAATTTTTTTTGTTTTGTTTTATTATTATTTTTTTTATATGTATATATATTAATTGATTAAAACTTTTAGCCTATCTTTATGCACTAATTGTTTCTTATTCTTTGAATCTTTAATTAAAATATTATCCCTATCCTTTATTTCTTCTATAATATATGGGCCTAAATACTTATGTTCTAACTTATGACCCGTATCATTACGTAGTAAAACTTTATCTCCTATTTCTAATTCTATATTTTTTACCTTTCTATCATATATTTCCTTATTCTTTACTTTATACTGCAGAATGAAATCTTCAAATATAGCTTTCGCTACTGTTTTTGCACTTTTGTCTTTAATTGGTATAATTACAAGGTATTTTGTTAAATCGCAGATTAAGGTTACTGCGTATTCATTTCCGTTTTCTGTTTTTGGGAGTGGACCGATCGTATCCACTATTACCCTGTCGAAAGCCAGTTGTGGCGTTTCAGTTATAACTAACGGTGTTTTTGTGTGTTTTGTTACTTTTGATTTTTGACATTTATTACATTTTTTTATATATTGAGTTATATCTCGTGTCATATTTTTCCAATAATAATGTCTTTTTATTTTGGCTATGGTTCTATATATTCCAGTGTGACCTCCTTGTATAGGGTCATCGTGGAACGTAAACAGTATTGCTTCTTTTTCTTTATCATTGTCTGATAATAGGGTCACCAGCTTGAGTAGCGCTACTCTTAAAAATTGTAAAGTTTTATTGCCCATATTTTTGAAAGATTCTTTTGAAATAGTTTCAAAGATCTTTTCGCTCGGTGCCACTTTGACTTTACTGATATTGAGTATACCGGCTTCTTTTTCGAGCGTTTGAAAAAATTGACCTAAGTCGAGAATTCCATTGGTATACATATCGCAAATGTCAATTCTTGCTATAACTTTCTTGCCATGTTTGAATGTGCATAAAGAATTAGTTATTCGCAAGGTCACTACTTTTCGTACTTCGTCATTTACAATGACGTCATATACGTTGGGCTTAGAAGCATTAAGAGATTGCTTTTGCAACTCTTCTATATTATTTTTTTCTTTTCCTGCGCAGGAATTTAACTGTTTACTTTGGTTTCTGGTAGTGACTCAGAATTTTGTTACTATTTTGTATATTTTGTAAGTCTTTTGTTGTTACTCTCGATAGCGCGTCGGCTACGAAATTATCTTTTCCCTTTAGATACTCTACTGTAAAATTATATTCCTCTAGTTCAAGTCGCATTCTTGTTAGCTTGGAACTTGGATTTGTCATTGAAAACAAATAAGTTAATGCTCTGTGATCTGTTTCGACAGTGAAATGTCTACCATAAATGTATGGTCTGAAATGTGTGATTGCCCAGTGAATTGCCGCTAACTCTTGTTCAGTTGTACTTTTATTACTCTCACCTTTTGTGAAAGATCTAGACGCGTATGCTACTGGAAGCTGTAGTCCATTTTTATTTTGCGTTTGGACTGCTCCACATGCGTATTTACTTGCGTCTGTGATTATGCAAAATTCTTTGCTAAAATCTGGGTACTGTAACAGAGTTGGGTTCATTAATGCTGTTTTTAAATGCTCGAACGCATTTTGACATTCGCTTGTCCATTGGAATTTAACATTTTTCTTACATAATCTTGTGACGAGAATATTCAGCGAAGTTTTGTATAAATCTTCGATAATAATTGCAAAATGCAATGAATCTTCTAGCGCTGTCCACATCATTAGGGACTGGATAATTTTGAATGACATCATATTTTGTGTCATCAGGCAAGATTCCTTTATCCGTGCATTTATGTCCCAAAAGATGACTTCATGCATAAAAAATGAACATTTTTCAGGATGTAACTTTAGGTTGTGTTGCCTACACTTCTCAAAAACATCTGTTAGATTATTGAGCATATGTTTTTCGGAACAACCTATGACTATTAAGTCATCCATATAAAGGAATGCTTGCGAAGGTTCAAGGCCAGTGAATGCTATAGTCATCATTCTCTGGAACGAATTTGGCGCTATTTTTAAACCGAATGGTAATCGCGTGAAGCGATATGAGCCATTACATGTGGAAAAGGATGTTATGTCTCGTGACTCTTCTTCGAGTTCAATTTGATGAAAACCTGACATTAGGTCGAGGCAACAAAAATATTTTGCTCTACCTAGTTGATCTAAAATGTCATCAATTCTATGTAATGGAAATTTATCGGACAACAATTTTTTAATAATTTGACGATAGTCAATTACTAATCGCCATTTTTTATTTTCGGAACTTGTTGACGATTTTTTCGGAACTAATAATAGTGGGCTATTGTAAGGAGATACAGAGGGTTCGACTATTTCGTCTTTTATGAGCTTTTGGACTTGTCTCTGAATTTCGTCTTTCTGACTATGAGGATTTCTATAACTTTTAATATAAATTGGTTCATCGTCCACCAGTCTTAATTTTTGTTTATAAAAGTTATTTGTTGTTACTGATTCGGTTTCTAATCCGAATACATCACTATATTTCTTGCACAACTTTGTAAGTTGGCTGTGAAACTGTTGGGGAAAATTTTTTGATAGTGTAGTTAGTACTGCGTTTTCACGCTGTTCTTTATTCGGGAAAGTGGTTCATACTTTAAATTTGTTATATTTACTATTTGATCCCTATTTGTAGTATTTAGCAATCGTATGACTGCATTTTGGGGTTTAGTTATGGTATTTGCTAAATAAATACCATGTTGAATTTCTCGATTTGGAATGAATACACTGTCTTCTTGTGAATTTATTTCAATTTTTCAAAACTATTGAATTATTACCAGAACTGTACGATATTGGTACATATATCGGATATTTTAGGTTATTTGGTCTAAGTATTAACCAGTCTTCGGACTGATTGAAATCTAATTGACAGTTGTATTTTTTTATAAAATCGATTCCTAGTATTCCATCACATGGAATAGCGAATTGGTTATTCACGACGTGAAAGTCGTGTGGGATTATATATTTTGAAGATTGGATTTCAACAGAAGTAAACCCTATGGATTTAGTTACTTCTTGACTAATTCCTTGTATATTTATGATTTTATTATTTTGGATATTTTGAAAATTGTCGAATTTTTCTTTTACAATAGATATTTCCGATCCTGTGTCTATTAATAATACTAACTTTTTCCCCGTTGCCACATTCGTAAAGGTGACTATTGTAAATTCCAAGCTGGATAAAAAAACTTTTTATTTAATTTTAGTTATGTATATTGTTTTATTTGTTCTAGCACAGCACACTAAACTTTACACTTCCAAGTATCAAAGGCAATTAATTCTATTGAGTGACATTCAATTAAAATGACACCTTTGAAAACATTTTTGGTTGCAGTGAAAACTGGCACCGTTAGCAACCTTTCTTTGCATGTGTTCGACATTGCTTTTGCTTGGCAGTACAACAATTTCACCATGTTGCAAATCGCTTTATCAAGTTGCATGATACACAACATTGCTGCTAAACATTTAATCATGTGGTGGAATTCACATACATTCAACACATTCAACATGATGAGATTCATATACATTCAACAAAATCACAACAAACTCAACATGATGAAATCCACATACATTCAACATGATGAAATCCACACACATTCACACACCTCCTCAAAAGAAATATCGAACACAAAAAAAAATTAACAAAAAAAACTTGAACAAAATTATAGTATTTCATTAACATAATCTTTTATCGTGTAATCTGACATGATGTGCTGTGCTTTCTTTCTTTCTTTTCTTCTTCTGGGGAGTGATTACAATATGGTCCAACATTTGTTGCTTTGGATTGGGGAAACCCAGACAAAACCCAATCAGACCATTCAAAAAAAAAATACGTAGTACAATTTCAATTAGTACAATAATAAAATGATTATATAGTATACAAAAATAATAAAAGTTATATAATAACGCCTTCAGTCATCATCAGCAACAACAAAATTAAAGCTGGTCATCTTCTCCAGTAAGACCGATTTTATTTCGCAGGCTCAGGAATCTAGCTGGTATTAAAGGTTTAGTCATTAAATCTGCAAGTTGATTCTCTGTGGGAATATACTCAACAACAATTAGTTTATTAGCAATTTGTTCACGTGAGAAGTGATACTTTATGTCAATATGTTTTGAGCGTTTGTGGCATGTTGGGTTATTGGCTATACTAATACAACCTTGGTTGTCTTCATAAATTTTAATTGCATTATTTATTTCGAATTTTATTCCCTTCAATAATGATCTAAGCCATAAAGCTTCTCTAACTGCTTCGAACAGAGCCATGTACTCAGCTACGGTAGATGAAACTGCTACAGAGTTTTGTTTCTTACTATTCCAGCAAATCAAATTTGAGTCAAACATATTAAATACATATCCTGTAGTACTTCTTCTATCAATTTCGCTCCCTGCCCAATCTGAGTCAGCATAACCAACAATAATATTTTCAAAACTGGATCTTTTAACATAAGTTAACTTTAAATCAATGGTACCCTTAAGATACCTTAGAACTCGTTTAAGGCATTGCCATAGTTCTTTATTATTTCTGTTGGTATATCTGCTCAAAATGCCCATTGATATGCATAAATCAGGGCGCGTACATAACATGATGTACATTAGGCAACCTATTAAACTTCGAGAAGGACTTTCATATTCCTCCTCTGAATTCAGTGCTTCATAATCAAGTTTATTTGCGAGCGGCGTACTAACAGGCTTGCACTCATGCATATTAAATTTCTTTAATACGTTCTTTAGTAAGCAGACTGACTTAGGCTTAAACTGCTTGCACTTCTGTCAATTTTAATTCCAATAAAGAATTTTATATCCATTAAGTCTATCATATTAAATTTTCTCATTAAGTATGACTTAAATTTGGACATAGTTTCAATATTTTCTGTTGATATGACAACATCATCTACATAAAGTAGTACATAAATATTTTTCGAAATATTTCCATTGTCATAAATATAAATGCAACGATCAACTTCTGAGCTTATAAAACCAATTTCTTTCAGTGCTCCTTCAAAAACCTCAAACCAACATCTAGCTGCCTGTTTCAACGCATACAGAGCTTTATTTAATTTACATACTTTATCATCTCCATATGATAGACCTTGAGGAACATGCATAAAAATTTCCTCCTTTAATTCACCATTCAAAAAGGCCGTTTTCACATCCATCTGGTGAACTTGTAAATTAAATTGGTTTGAAAGAGCTAAAATGAGCCTTAAACTTGAAATCCGTGCGACAGGGGCAAAAGTTTCCTCATAATCTAGCATATACTCTTGCGTAAAACCACGAGCTACTAGTCTCGCTTTATATTTGGTTGGATTTCCGAACTCATCGTGCTTGATTGAGAATACCCACTTACTGTCGACTAAATTCTTATTCTCAGGTTTGTCTACTATGTCCCATGTATTGTTTTCATTATGCGAATCTAATTCTTCTTTTATAGCTAGTTCCCACTTTACCTTATCATCTCTATCTTTAATTTCATCATACATTCTAGGAATATTATTGTTAATGTTCTGTGCACTCATCAGACAACTGTTAAGGAATCTATATGACCTGAAAAGTTTATTCTTTAGCCTTTCACTTTGTCTGATATCGGTCTGGACTTTACCAGTGTTATTACCAACATGATTATCAGCAAGTTTATCCGTACTCTCATTCCGGATACCATCATCTAAAGCAACATCCTTACTCTCGTTCAGGATATACCCTTCCAAATTCTTATTGGAAGTACTTGAATCTTCACCATCCTTACTCTCATTAAGGACACTGCATTTACCCTGGACATTATTTTCATTATGGAGCCCACATGCACCTGGTGACTTACTATCATTCAGAACACCACATTGACCCTGGGCCTTACTCTCTTTCAGGACCCCAGACTCAGACTTACTTGAAGCATTAGACTGGTCAATATTCTCACATTCCTTAAGAATGTCGGACTGGTCAATATTAACACATTCCTGACTTTTTTTCAGAATGTCAAACTGGTCATGATTCAAATTTGTCTCATCAACTATTATATCTCTTGCAACTAAAAACTTTTTCGCTTGCAAGTCCCATAGTCGATAACCATTGGGTTCATACCCAATCAACACTGCTTTAGATGATTTTTCGTCAAATTTCCTTAGTTTCTGATGCACATATTCAACTGAACCAAATACCTTTAAATGTCTTAAACTGGGTTTGCGACTATGCCAAATTTCATAAGGAGTTTTATTACTTTCTAGTGCTCTACTAGGAATTCGATTCACCAAATAAGTTGCTGTTAAAATTGCTTCACCCCAAAAATTCTTTTCTAAGTCTGATCCTTGTAGCATAGATCGTGCCTTCTCAGTTAATGTTCTTATCATGCGTTCGGCAACGCCATTCTGCTGAGGGGTATGCGGCACTGTTAAATGATAACTTATTCCTTTGTCTACACAAAATTGTTTCATTTCATTTCACAAATACTCCCTTCCGTTATCTATATATAAGTTGACAACTCTCAAGCTAAAGTGACATTCACTTTTTTGCAATAAAGTCCTTAAAGATAGAAAATACATCTGATTTGTAGCTCAGCAAATACGTAACACAATAGTGCGTGTATTGGTCAATAAAGACCACATAATAATTTTTACCATTCACTGTAGACGGTGTTATCGGCCCACAAACATCAGAATGTACAACAAAGGTCTTTTGATGTATTCCTTATTTTTGGATTTTTAAAATGGAAGTCTGCACTGTTTTCCCTTGACACATGCCTCACATATTTTATCGTCTATTTCAACATTCTTTAAAAGTTGAGTATCGATGAACATGTTATGCCTCTTGATTTCTAAAAACTTGCCTTTACTTATGTGGCCCAACCTTTTATGCCACAAAAGATATTCTTCATTACTTTTATTAACTTTGTTTAATGCAAACGCATTATGCAATAAGTAAAATTTTATAATTGGAACATTGTACTCACATGTTTCATTAAGAATGACTATACCATCTTTTGTAGCTCTTACACCTCCTGGATAAAACTCAATAGTTACTCCAGAGTCTTGCATTCTCCTAACAGATAAAAGTTTGTGCGGAATTTCTCTGCAAAACAGAACATCCTCCAATGTGAAAATTGCCTGGCAGTTGCTACGAAACTTCACAATGCCTTTCGCTGTGGCATACACAAATGCACCATTCTTTGCCACTGCAATTCCAATTGGAGATTCTAGTTCGATGTATTCAGTAAACACATTCTTGTCATTTATAACATGGTCAGATGCTCCTGAATCCAGTATAAATGGCATACATTCTCCTGCTCCAGGAAAGCTTATCATTCGCTGCATCATAAATGCAAAACCTTGGTGACGAACAACTGCTGCGGTTTGGGCCTGCTTCTCTGCATCACTATTTTTATTATGTAACAGAAACCTTTTAAACTTAAAACAGTCTTTCTTGAAATGGCCATTCTTGCCACAGTAAAAACATTTTATTAACTTGGATTTTGCTTTATTATTATGACGAAATTTATTGTTCATTTTATTTAAATATTTATTCGTCTTATTCTTGAAGGACTGATTTCCACTTATAACATTTAAAACTTTCGCGCTGGTGTCTTTGCTGGCATTTTTAATTTTAATTTCATGATCAAGCAGATGGTATTTTACAAAAGTCAAGGTTATATTATCGTCGGACAACGTTTCAATGGCAGTAACTACTCCATCAAAACAAGGTGTCAATGTCATCAATAAATGACTTATTTTGTCCACCTCCTCAACCTTAGCTCCTGCTGATATTAACTCGTCTATCAAGTCGTCGAACAATTTAAAATGATTTATTAAATCTGTATCACTTTTCAACTTAAGGGACAATAATTGTTTTCGGACGGACAGTTGTGTCGCTAAGCTTTTTCGCTCATAAATTGCGTCGAGGTCAGAAAACACTTTCTTTGCGGAACTTTCATGTGGAACGAAACTTAAAAATGAGTCATTTAAATATTCAATTATTATTCCCTTGGCTAGACTATCATTTTTAATCCATGTTTCTTCTTTCTCTGCTGGCACTCCACTATCCACTACATTAAGTAAATTATTTTCCAATAATAATGCCCGAACTCTAAACTTCCAAATTGTATATTTTTCTCCATCAAAGGGTTAAATATTTCTTTTAATTTTATCCATTGTGTCTGGGCCCATAACCTATTGTAAATTCCAAGCTGGATAAAAAAACTTTTTATTTAATTTTAGTTATGTATATTGTTTTATTTGTTCTAGCACAGCACACTAAACTTTACACTTCCAAGTATCAAAGGCAATTAATTCTATTGAGTGACATTCAATTAAAATGATACCTTGAAAACATTTTTGGTTGCAGTGAAAACTGGCACCGTTAGCAACCTTTCTTTGCATGTGTTCGACATTGCTTTTGCCTCGCAGTACACCAATTTCACCATGTTGCAAGTCGCTTTATCAAGTTGCATGATACACAACATTGCTGCTAAACATTTAATCATGTGGTGGAATTCACATACATTCAACACATTCAACATGATAAGATTCATATACATTCAACAAAATCATAACAAACTCAACATGATGAAATCCACATACATTCAACACATTCAACATGATAAAATCCACACACATTCACACACCTCCTCAAAAGAAATATCGAACACAAAAAAAAAATTAACAAAAAAAACTTGAACAAAATTATAGTATTTCATTAACATAATCTTTTATCGTGTAATCTGACATGATGTGCTGTGCTTTCTTTCTTTCTTTTCTTCTTCTGGGGAGTGATTACAATATGGTCCAACATTTGTTGCTTTGGATTGGGGAAACCCAGACAAAACCCAATCAGACCATTCAAAAAAAAAAATACGTAGTACAATTTCAATTAGTACAATAATAAAATGATTATATAGTATACAAAAATAATAAAAGTTATATAATAACGCCTTCAGTCATCATCAGCAACAACAAAATTAAAGCTGGTCATCTTCTCCAGTAAGACCGATTTTATTTCGCAGGCTCAGGAATCTAGCTGGTATTAAAGCTTTAGTCATTAAATCTGCAAGTTGATTCTCTGTGGGAATATACTCAACAACAATTAGTTTATTAGCAATTTGTTCACGTGAGAAGTGATACTTTATGTCAATATGTTTTGGGCGTTTGTGGCGTGTTGGGTTATTGGCTATACTAATACAACCTTGGTTGTCTTCATAAATTTTAATTGCATTATTTATTTCGAATTTTATTCCCTTCAAT
The DNA here is from genome assembly GCA_018903615.1 of Drosophila neocordata. Taxonomy (NCBI): domain Eukaryota; kingdom Metazoa; phylum Arthropoda; class Insecta; order Diptera; family Drosophilidae; genus Drosophila; species Drosophila neocordata. The sequence goes on along the minus strand of JAEIGI010000264.1, from coordinate 16,326 downwards.
AATGATCTAAGCCATAAAGCTTCTCTAACTGCTTCGAACAGAGCCATGTACTCAGCTTCGGTAGATGAAACTGCTACAGAGTTTTGTTTCTTACTATTCCAGCAAATCAAATTTGAGTCAAACATATTAAATACATATCCTGTAGTACTTCTTCTATCAATTTCGCTCCCTGCCCAATCTGAGTCAGCATAACCAACAATAATATTTTCAAAACTGGATCTTTTAACATAAGTTAACTTTAAATCAATGGTACCCTTAAGATACCTTAGAACTCGTTTAAGGCATTGCCATAGTTCTTTATTATTTCTGTTGGTATATCTGCTCAAAATGCCCATTGATATGCATAAATCAGGGCGCGTACATAACATGATGCACATTAGGCAACCTATTAAACTTCGAGAAGGACTTTCATATTCCTCCTCTGAATTCAGTGCTTCATAATCAAGTTTATTTGCGAGCGGCGTACTAACAGGCTTGCACTCATGCATATTAAATTTCTTTAATACGTTCTTTATGTAAGCAGACTGACTTAGGCTTAAACTGCTTGCACTTCTGTCAATTTTAATTCCAATAAAGAATTTTATATCCATTAAGTCTATCATATTAAATTTTCTCATTAAGTATGACTTAAATTTGGACATAGTTTCAATATTTTCTGTTGCTATGACAACATCATCTACATAAAGTAGTACATAAATATTTTTCGAAATATTTCCATTGTCATAAATATAAATGCAACGATCAACTTCTGAGCTTATAAAACCAATTTCTTTCAGTGCTCCTTCAAAAACCTCAAACCAACATCTAGCTGCCTGTTTCAACCCATACAGAGCTTTATTTAATTTACATACTTTATCATCTCCATATGATAGACCTTGAGGAACATACATAAAAATTTCCTCCTTTAATTCACCATTCAAAAAGGCCGTTTTCACATCCATCTGGTGAACTTGTAAATTAAATTGGTTTGAAAGAGCTAAAATGAGCCTTAAACTTGAAATCCGTGCGACAGGGGCAAAAGTTTCCTCATAATCTAGCATATACTCTTGCGTAAAACCACGAGCTACTAGTCTCGCTTTATATTTGGTTGGATTTCCGAACTCATCGTGCTTGATTGAGAATACCCACTTACTGTCGACTAAATTCTTATTCTCAGGTTTGTCTACTATGTCCCATGTATTGTTTTCATTATGCGAATCTAATTCTTCTTTTATAGCTAGTTCCCACTTTACCTTATCATCTCTATCTTTAATTTCATCATACATTATAGGAATATTATTGTTAATGTTCCGTGCACTCATCAGACAACTGTTAAGGAATCCATATGACCTGAAAAGTTTATTCTTTAGCCTTTCACTTTGTCTGATATCGGTCTGGACTTTACCAGTGTTATTACCAACATGATTATCAGCAAGTTTATCCGTACTCTCATTCCGGATACCATCATCTAAAGCAACATCCTTACTCTCGTTCAGGATATACCCTTCCAAATTCTTATTGGAAGTACTTGAATCTTCACCATCCTTACTCTCATTAAGGACACTGCATTTACCCTGGGCATTATTTTCATTATGGAGCCCACATGCACCTGGTGACTTACTATCATTCAGAACACCACATTGACCCTGGGCCTTACTCTCTTTCAGGACCCCAGACTCAGCCTTACTTGAAGCATTAGACTGGTCAATATTCTCACATTCCTTAAGAATGTCAGACTGGTCAATATTAACACATTCCTGACTTTTTTTCAGAATGTCAAACTGGTCATGATTCAAATTTGTCTCATCAACTATTATATCTCTTGCAACTAAAAACTTTTTCGCTTGCAAGTCCCATAGTCGATAACCATTGGGTTCATACCCAATCAACACTGCTTTAGATGATTTTTCGTCAAATTTCCTTTTCCTCAGTTTCTGATGCACATATACAACTGAACCAAATACCTTCAAATGTCTTAAACTGGGTTTGCGACTATGCCAAATTTCATAAGGAGTTTTATTACTTTCTAGTGCTCTACTAGGAATTCGATTCACCAAATAAGTTGCTGTTAAAATTGCTTCACCCCAAAAATTCTTTTCTAAGTCTGATCCTTGTAGCATAGATCGTGCCTTCTCAGTTAATGTTCTTATCATGCGTTCGGCAACGCCATTCTGCTGAGGGGTATGCGGCACTGTTAAATGATAACTTATTCCTTTGTCTACACAAAATTGTTTCATTTCATTTGACAAATACTCCCTTCCGTTATCTATATATAAGTTGACAACTCTCAAGCTAAAGTGACATTCACTTTTTGCAATAAAGTCCTTAAAGATAGAAAATACATCTGATTTGTAGCTCAGCAAATACGTAACACAATAGTGCGTGTATTGGTCAATAAAGACCACATAATAATTTTTACCATCCACTGTAGACGGTGTTATTGGCCCACAAACATCAGAATGTACAACAAACAAAGGTCTTTTGATGTATTCCTTATTTTTGGATTTTTCAAATGGAAGTCTGCACTGTTTTCCCTTGACACATGCCTCACATATTTTATCGTCTATTTCTACATTTTTTAAAAGTTGAGTATCGTTGAACATGTTATGCCTCTTGATTTCTAAAAACTTGCCTTTACTTATGTGGCCCAACCTTTTATGCCACAAACGATATTCTTCATTACTCTTATTAACTTTGTTTAATGCAAACGCATTATGCAATGAGTAAAATTTTATAATTGGAACATTGTACTCACATGTTTCATTAAGAATGACTATGCCATCTTTTGTAGCTCTTACACCTCCTGGATAAAACTCAATAGTTACTCCAGAGTCTTGCATTCTCTTAACAGATAAAAGGTTGTGCGGAATTTCTCTGCAAAACAAAACATCCTCCAATGTGACCATTGCCTGACAGTTGCTACGAAACTTCACAATGCCTTTCGCTGTGGCATACACAAATCCACCATTCTTTGCCACTGCAATTCCAATTGGAGATTATAGTTCAATGTATTCAGTAAACACATTCTTGTCATTTATAACATGGTCAGATGCTCCTGAATCCAGTATAAATGGCACACATTCTCCTTGGTGACGAACAACTGCTGCGGTTTGGGCCTGCTTCTCTGCATCACTATTTTTATTATTTAACACAAACCTTTTAAACTTAAAACAGTCTTTCTTGAAATGGCCATTCTTGCCACAGTAAAAACATTTTATTAACTTTGATTTTTATTTATTATTTTAACGAAATTTATTGTTCATTTTATTTAAATATTTATTCGTCTTATTCTTAAAGGACTGATTTCCACTTATAACATTTAAAACTTTCGCGCTGGTGTCTTTGCTGGCATTTTTAATTTTAATTTCATGATCAAGCAGACGGTATTTTACAAAAGTCAAGGGTATATTATCGTCGGACAACGTTTCAATGGCAGTAACTACTCCATCATAACAAGGTGTCAATGTCATCAATAAATGACTTATTTTGTCCACCTCCTCAACCTTAGCTCCTGCTGATATTAACTCGCCTATCAAGTCGTCGAACAATTTAAAATGATTTATTAAATCTGTATCACTTTTCAACTTAAGGGACAATAATTGTTTTCGGACGGACAGTTGTGTCGCTAAGCTTTTTCGCTCATAAATTGCGTCGAGGTCAGAAAACACTTTCTTTGCAGAACTTTCATGTGGAACGAAACTTAAAAATGAGTCATTTAAATATTCAATTATTATTCCCTTGGCTAGACTATCATTTTTAATCCATGTTTCATCTTTCTCTGCTGGCACTTCACTATCCACTACATTAAGTAAATTATTTTCCAATAATAATGCCCGAACTCTAAACTTCCAAATTGTATATTTTTCCCCATCAAAGGGTTTAATATTTCTTTTAATTTTATCCATTGTGCCTGGGCCCATAACCTATTGTAAATTCCAAGCTGGATAAAAAAACTTTTTATTTAATTTTAGTTATGTAATTGTTTTATTTGTTCTAGCACAGCACACTAAACTTTACACTTCCAAGTATCAAAGGCAATTAATTCTATTGAGTGACATTCAATTAAAATGACACCTTTGAAAACATTTTTGGTTGCAGTGAAAACTGGCACCGTTAGCAACCTTTCTTTGCATGTGTTCGACATTGCTTTTGCTTCGCAGTACAACAATTTCACCATGTTGCAAGTCGCTTTATCAAGTTGCATGATACACAACATTGCTGCTAAACATTTAATCATGTGGTGGAATTCACATACATTCAACATGATGAGATTCATATACATTCAACAAAATCACAACAAACTCAACATGATGAAATCCACATACATTCAACACATTCAACATGATAAAATCCACACACATTCAACACACCTCCTCAAAAGAAATATCGAACACAAAAAAATTAACAAAAAAAAACTTAAACAAAATTATAGTATTTCATTAACATAATCTCTTATCGTGTAATCTGACATGATGTGCTGTGCTTTCTTTCTTTCTTTTCTTCTTCTGGGGAGTGATTACAATATGGTCCAACATTTGTTGCTTTGGATTGGGGAAACCCAGACAAAACCCAATCAGACCATTCAATTAGTACAATAATGAAATGATTATATAGTATACAAAAATAATAAAAGTTATATAATAACGCCTTCAGTCATCATCAGCAACAACAAAATTAAAGCTGGTCATCTTGTCCAGTAAGACCGATTTTATTTCGCAGGCTCAGGAATCTAGCTGGTATTAAAGGTTTAGTCATTAAATCTGCAAATTGATTCTCTGTGGGAATATACTCAACAACAATTAGTTTATTAGCAATTTGTTCACGTGAGAAGTGATACTTTATGTCAATATGTTTTGGGCGTTTGTGGCATGTTGGGTTATTGGCTATACTAATACAACCTTGGTTGTCTTCATAAATTTTAATTGCATTATTTATTTCGAATTTTATTCCCTTCAATAATGATCTAAGCCATAAAGCTTCTCTAACTGCTTCGAACAGAGCCATGTACTCAGCTTCGGTAGATGAAACTGCTACAGAGTTTTGTTTCTTACTATTCCAGCAAATCAAATTTGAGTCAAACATATTAAATACATATCCTGTAGTACTTCTTCTATCAATTTCGCTCCCTGCCCAATCTGAGTCAGCATAACCAACAATAATATTTTCAAAACTGGATCTTTTAATATAAGTTAACTTTAAATCAATGGTACCCTTAAGATACCTTAGAACTCGTTTAAGGCATTGCCATAGTTCTTTATTATTTCTGTTGGTATATCTGCTCAAAATGCCCATTGATATGCACAAATCAGGGCGCGTACATAACATGATGTACATTAGGCAACCTATTAAACTTCGAGAAGGACTTTCATATTCCTCCTCTGAATTCAGTGGATAATCAAGTTTATTTGCGAGCGGCGTACTAACAGGCTTGCACTCATGCATATTAAATTTCTTTAATACGTTCTTTATGTAAGCAGACTGACTTAGGCTTAAACTGCTTGCACTTCTGTCAATTTTAATTCCAATAAAGAATTTTATATCCATTAAGTCTATCATATTAAGTTTTCTCATTAAGTTTGACTTAAATTTGGACATAGTTTCAATATTTTCTGTTGCTATGACAACATCATCTACATAAAGTAGTACATAAATATTTTTCGAAATATTTCCATTGTCATAAATATAAATGCAACGATCAACTTCTGAGCTTATAAAACCAATTTCTTTCAGTGCTCCTTCAAAAACCTCAAACCAACATCTAGCTGCCTGTTTCAACCCATACAGAGCTTTATTTAATTTACATACTTTATCATCTCCATATGATAGACCTTGAGGAACATACATAAAAATTTCCTCCTTTAATTCACCATTCAAAAAGGGCCGTTTTCACATCCATCTGGTGAACTTGTAAATTAAATTGGTTTGAAAGAGCTAAAATGAGCCTTAAACTTGAAATCCGTGCAACAGGGGCAAAAGTTTCCTCATAATCTAGCATATACTCTTGCGTAAAACCACGAGCTACTAGTCTCGCTTTATATTTGGTTGGATTTCCGAACTCATCATGCTTGATTGAGAATACCCACTTACTGTCGACTAAATTCTTCTTCTCAGGTTTGTCTACTATGTCCCATGTATTGTTTTCATTATGCGAATCTAATTCTTCTTTTATAGCTAGTTCCCACTTTACCTTATCATCTCTATCTTTAATTTCATCATACATTATAGGAATATTATTGTTAATGTTCTGTGCACTCATCAGACAACTGTTAAGGAATCTATATGACCTGAAAAGTTTATTCTTTAGCCTTTCACTTTGTCTGATATCGGTCTGGACTTTACCAGTGTTATTACCAACATGATTATCAGCAAGTTTATCCGTACTCTCATTCCGGATACCATCATCTAAAGCAATATCCTTACTCTCGTTCAGGATATACCCTTCCAAATTCTTATTGGAAATACTTGAATCTTCACCATCCTTACTCTCATTAAGGACACTGCATTTACCCGGGACATTATTTTCATTATGGAGCCCACATGCACCTGGTGACTTACTATCATTCAGAACACCACATTGACCCTGGGCCTTACTCTCTTTCAGGACCCCAGACTCAGCCTTACTTGAAGCATTAGACTGGTCAATATTCTCACATTCCTTAAGAATGTCAGACTGGTTATTAACACATTCCTGACTTTTTTTCAGAATGTCAAACTGGTCATGATTCAAATTTGTCTCATCAACTATTATATCTCTTGCAACTAAAAACTTTTTCGCTTGCAAGTCCCATAGTCGATAACCATTGGGTTCATACCCAATCAACACTGCTTTAGATGATTTTTCGTCAAATTTCCTTTTCCTCAGTTTCTGATGCACATATACAACTGAACCAAATACCTTCAAATGTCTTAAACTGGGTTTGCGACTATGCCAAATTTCATAAGGAGTTTTATTACTTTCTAGTGCTCTACTAGGAATTCGATTCACCAAATAAGTTGCTGTTAAAATTGCTTCACCCCAAAAATTCTTTTCTAAGTCTGATCCATGTAGCATAGATCGTCCATTCTGCTGAGGGGTATGCGGCACTGTTAAATGATAACTTATTCCTTTGTCTACACAAAATTGTTTCATTTCATTTCACAAATACTCCCTTCCGTTATCTATATATAAGTTGACAACTCTCAAGCTAAAGTGACATTCACTTTTTGCAATAAAGTCCTTAAAGATAGAAAATACATCTGATTTGTAGCTCAGCAAATACGTAACACAATAGTGCGTGTATTGGTCAATAAAGACCACATAATAATTTTTACCATTCACTGTAGACGGTGTTATCGGCCCACAAACATCAGAATGTACAACAAAGGTCTTTTGATGTATTCCTCATTTTTGGATTTTTAAAATGGAAGTCTGCACTGTTTTCCCTTGACACATGCCTCACATATTTTATCGTCTATTTCAACATTCTTTAAAAGTTGAGTATCGTTGAACATGTTATGCCTCTTGATTTCTAAAAACTTGCCTTTACTTATGTGGCCCAACCTTTTATGCCACAAAAGATATTCTTCATTACTCTTATTAACTTTGTTTAATGCAAACGCATTATGCAATAAGTAAAATTTTATAATTGGAACATTGTACTCACATGTTTCATTAAGAATGACTATACCATCTTTTGTAGCTCTTACACCTCCTGGATAAAACTCAATAGTTACTCCAGAGTCTTGCATTCTCCTAACAGATAAAAGTTTGTGCGGAATTTCTCTGCAAAACAGAACATCCTCCAATGTGAAAATTGCCTGGCAGTTGCTACGAAACTTCACAATGCCTTTCGCTGTGGCATACACAAATGCACCATTCTTTGCCACTGCAATTCCAATTGGAGATTCTAGTTCGATGTATTCAGTAAACACATTCTTGTCATTTATAACATGGTCAGATGCTCCTGAATCCAGTATAAATGGCATACATTCTCCTGCTCCAGGAAAGCTTATCATTCGCTGCATCATAAATGCAAAACCTTGGTGACGAACAACTGCTGCGGTTTGGGCCTGCTTCTCTGCATCACTATTTTTATTATGTAACAGAAACCTTTTAAACTTAAAACAGTCTTTCTTGAAATGGCCATTCTTGCCACAGTAAAAACATTTTATTAACTTGGATTTTGCTTTATTATTATGACGAAATTTATTGTTCATTTTATTTAAATATTTATTCGTCTTATTCTTGAAGGACTGATTTCCACTTATAACATTTAAAACTTTCGCGCTGGTGTCTTTGCTGGCATTTTTAATTTTAATTTCATGATCAAGCAGACGGTATTTTACAAAAGTCAAGGTTATATTATCGTCGGACAACGTTTCAATGGCAGTAACTACTCCATCAAAACAAGGTGTCAATGTCATCAATAAATGACTTATTTTGTCCACCTCCTCAACCTTAGCTCCTGCTGATATTAACTCGCCTATCAAGTCGTCGAACAATTTAAAATGATTTATTAAATCTGTATCACTTTTCAACTTAAGGGACAAGAATTGTTGTCGGACGGACAGTTGTGTCGCTAAGCTTTTTCGCTCATAAATTGCGTCGAGGTCAGAAAACACTTTCTTTGCAGAACTTTCATGTGGAACGAAACTTAAAAATGAGTCATTTAAATATTCAATTATTATTCCCTTGGCTAGACTATCATTTTTAATCCATGTTTCTTCTTTCTCTGCTGGCACTCCACTATCCACTACATTAAGTAAATTATTTTCCAATAATAATGCCCGAACTCTAAACTTCCAAATTGTATATTTTTCCCCATCAAAGGGTTTAATATTTCTTTTAATTTTATCCATTGTGTCTGGGCCCATAACCTATTGTAAATTCCAAGCTGGATAAAAAAAACTTTTTATTTAATTTTAGTTATGTATATTGTTTTATTTGTTCTAGCACAGCACACTAAACTTTACACTTCCAAGTATCAAAGGCAATTAATTCTATTGAGTGACATTCAATTAAAATGATACCTTGAAAACATTTTTGGTTGCAGTGAAAACTGGCACCGTTAGCAACCTTTCTTTGCATGTGTTCGACATTGCTTTTGCCTCGCAGTACACCAATTTCACCATGTTGCAAGTCCCTTTATCAAGTTGCATGATACACAACATTGCTGCTAAACATTTAATCATGTGGTGGATTTCACATACATTCAATACATTCAACATGATGAGACACAACAAACTCAACATGATGAAATCCACATACATTCAACAACATTCAACACATTCAACATGATGAAATCCATACACATTCAACAGTGACAAACGTATTTTGATTAAAACTGATGGCGTGAATCTTTTTACTCTTTACTGCTGGGTATCTAAAGGTTCTTGGGAGTTTCCCGAAGCATTCTGTGTTACTCTAACATTATTGGTAGTATAACCGTTTTGTCGGTTATTTCCTCGGTTACCTCTAGCATTTCTGTTGTAACCTCTGTTGTTTCCTCTATAGTTATTATTTTGGTTTTGTTGAAAATTTTGGCCGTTATTGTTATAATTATTATAATAACCACGACCATTGCCTCTACCACGATAATTATATTTGTTATTATAATTACCACGGTTTCTTTGAGCAAACAGGACCGTATTTAGGTTTCCTGTTAACTCAGTGCTTTTTTGTAAGTACTTTGCTATGGATTCATCCATGGTTTTAAAATTGCCAGAGTCAAGTATAGTTTTAATTCTATTTTGCTGGCAATTTGCAATCATTGCCTCTATAGCATCGTCTGTGCTATGCTTAAGAGCAAGTGCTGCTGGCATACCTTCATCGATATATGCGGCTTGAAGGGTTTTGCGCAAATTATCTATCTCCGTTGTAAATTTTTCCGCTGTTTTACCTTTCTGAGTGGTACTCTTCAATTTGGCTTTTATGACTTTGGATGTTTCACAAATTACAGTGCCTTGCAATTTTTTTATTATTGCTTCAATTGAAGTTTCCTGTTGGACTTCATATAGAGTTGGGCCAATAATTTTTGATTTTATTACCTCAACTGCTATATTTTCATAGTCGCCTTTCATCATGTCTACCAACTTCAGAGCTGTTACAAATCTCTGGAGTTGCATTTTTGTACCATTAAATTCAGGGATGGCCATGTTAACATCCTTCATATATGCCCTTTGGGCATTTAATTCTGCCATTATATCAGTTTTGTTTATGACACCTGTATTAATTTCTAAATTATGAAACTTGTATTAAAATCTAAAAATGGAGCCCTTGTAGCCAAAGCCCTTCTTGCCGGTTCACAAGGCACGGAAATTTTCGGCAGTTTTGGGAACAACATCAGAGCGCAGCTCCATGGTGATCCTACCGAGGGGCTCGCCATCGGCGGTCATATCAAAGAAAACTCATGGTAAATTACTCATTTTCGACGCTCTCGAATATTCGCGAACAAACTGAATTCCAAATTGCAACTGACCTCAACTAAATCTGCTACAATGTTAGAATTTCCTATTTACTATCTTCCTAAAATAATTGTCTAACGTACTCATTTTAGTCAATCGATATATATGTTTTTCCAGTTTTAATTTTTATTTAAAGCATTAGAAAAAAATTTTTTTTATATAATTTTTTTTTTAAATGAATGGTCTAAAATCTACATTTGATGATTCTATTTTTTGATTAAGTTAGCTGTGGAGTTTATTAACCCCATATTGGGTTCATTTAACTTGTTTATGTTATTGTCAAACATTCAATTTTGAAAAAAGAAATTTTTTTTTAGTTTTTAATTATATAATTATTAATTTTGATTTTTCTGATTTTTTCAATTTTCTTTTTAATATGCTTCCTTTTTCGTTTTTTTTTTTATTTTTGCTTAAAACATAGACGGTTTTGCATCTTACTTTTTTCCTTTTATTTAACTTTATTTTGGTTTTTTTTTTTTAATGGGTTTTTTTTTTTTTTTTTGGTTACATATATCCCTGCCTATTTTTGCGTGTGGTTTTCAGGCCACACTCTAATTGGACAGCTTTAATGCCGCACAATTTTACATAGATTATTAAAATTAAATGAAATGAAGCAAGCAAGTCGTCCCTGCCGACTTTGAGTATACCCTGTACCAAGTAGAGAAACTTTTTTAAATCAAACTCCTTAAAACTCACCATTAATTCAAACTAAACTTCTCCACACAAGCGGCAGCAACGAACGCAAGCTATCTCGCTCACACTTACTACGCGATGCCGCACTGGGCATTTCAGTACAAATTGTACATAGATATATCTTCGATATTTCTTGTCCGATTTTAACGAAATTTGGTCAGCTGATACCTTTTGGCCATATTATTGGGTGTGCCAAATAAGAATACGCTACCTTTATATTTACTCTAGTTATTCGTTTTTCCTGAATTGCGGGGGCGGAGGTGGGCGTGGCAAAAATTTTAAACAAACTTGTTCTGCGTAGACACTACACGAATGCTGATACCAAATTTGGTTGCTCTAGCTCTTGTAGTCTCTGAGATCCACGTGTTCATACGGACGGACGGACAGACGGACAGACGGACGGACGGACAGACGGACATGTCTCAATCGACTCGGCTGTTGATGCTGATCAAGAATATATATACTTTATGGGGTCGGAAATGCTTCCTTCTGCCTGTTACATACATTTTAGCGACTTTAATATACCCTTTTACCCTATGGGTACAGGGTATAAAAATATGCATCGCAGTGCATTAAAAAAAATGTGCGACGCAGCGCATAGTTATTTAATTTATATTGGTGGGCGCTCTTTGTAGCGCTACCGGTCCACTGCTGAGGCGCGTTCACGTTGCCGGTGCTGGCTGCACAGGCTTCTTCCTTGGGGTCCTCACAGTCGTTTGGGCAGACTTCTTTTTCAGGTTTTATTTATCTGACTGTTGACCGACAACTGCCTCTTGTGGTTGCTTTTGTTGTTGTTGTTCTTCTTCTGTTGTTATTCCAACGTCGGTGTAGTGGGCGGATGGCCTACCACACTCGGGCTCATGGTAAAATCAAGTCCCTCGAACTATTTGCTATTTGTTTCAACGGCTGTTGTTGCAGTTTTCTTCTTCTTGTTGTTCAGTTTTGTATTATCGACTTGAAAGTTTTCTATTTTTTTTTTTTTTTTGTTTTATATCATAATTGTTTTTTTGTTGTTTTCTTGTATTACTGAATAATATTTGCATAGTCAAAAAGAAAACATCTTTTGTTTTTTTTGTTGTTTTTTTTTTTTTTTTTTACGGCCCAACAAAATTTTTAATTCCAATCGGCAATATTAGCAGGCATTTCCTCAATTGTTGTGTGGTAGTATTTTCCTTTGTTGATATTTTGCGCTCATATTTCCTCTTTTCGCTGTTGCTTACACTCATTTTCTTTTTGTATAATAAATTTTTCTTTTTGTTTTGAAGTTTATTTTTACATTTGCACTGATTTTTTTTTTTATATTTCTGCACATATATTTGTGACCTGTCCTGTCCCGGTCGCCATGTAGATTAATAAAACAGGTCACATCTTTTGGTTTCTCAGTTTACTTTATTGAATGTACTTCTTTGTTTAAGTTCTGTTTCTTGAATGAATCTTAATTCTAATACAATTGTTAACTAAAGGAAAGACCGCGTAGCTCCGCTGCTAGCAATGCAGGCAGAGGCGCGGTATGCTTATGTATAAACATATTTATGTATAAATGTATGAAGGTTTACATAAGAATATGTTTGGGAATTTACCGCCGCAGCGGAAGAGTGAGGATGTCTTTGATGCATCTTGGGCCAGAGCGGCCGCGCGTGTTTTATTTGCCGACACAGCAACTGTCCAGCACCATGCACTCATGGGTGGTTATGTTACTTAAGAGGCAAATACACTTGCTTTATATTATTAATATATTATTCCAGATCATGCTACACTTCCTTCTATGCGTTGCAAACTTCTGACCAAAATTAATATACCTTTTTTGCAAAGGTATAAAAATTTATTTAAAGGCAAAATAAATAAAAGTTTAATAGAGTATTTTAAAATCCATAAGCAAAGGTGTATACTAACCAAAGTGTAACACAAGGGTTAATATCTAACTATGCACCGCAAAAGAAGAGACAGAAACAAAATAACAAAGACGGTATACAAGCGCGAGAGAAAACGGTTGCGATCGCGAGTAATAAAATCACAAGACAACAAGCACAAAACGAACAACAACACAACTGTGTACAAAGAGCGCGAGTGCAAGCGAGAGAATTACCGCAAAACAGAAAATCAAAGCCTATGCAGACACAAAAACAAAACTGTAAGCGACAGCCGAAAAAAAACACGTCCCACTTCGTTGAAGTGAATAAACTTTATGATGTCGTAATTTGCATATTATTGGTGATTTAAGCTCATGATCTTGGATGGACCTCTATTCCGTGGTGCTAGTTTTGCTGCGAATCCACCAGCCGCATTCTTTAAGTAATCCTCCTGGGCCCATGCTACATCACCTCTTCGAGGTTTGCGCTGCCTTCTCAAATTATAGTGTCTGGCCTGATACAGCGCAACTTTCTCCAGGTTTCGCCACTGTCTTTGATTAGTTTCGTATTTTCTTCTGGCCGTTGGCTGTTGCTCTGTCGAACGTCGATCCTGGTAATTTGGGCTCTCTTTAACGACGCCGTATATCCCGTTACGTCGGATACGCTGGAGTCTACACCCAACATTATTTCTGCCCATTGAATTTTTTGTTTTCGTATAATCTTCTCTTCCTTGCACGTTTTACGCCATCTTGGAAAATTTTTCAGTTTTTTCCTTTAAAAGAATATGGGCTTTCCACATGCCTCAGCTTATATCGACAGAGGTTAGTTACGTTAAAACAAGGCAGTGGTGGGAGAGTGGATGGTTACTTCAATTTAATACATCTAATTAAGTTTGACGGGATAGAGTGAGCCATCGAAGAACTCAAACCCAAGGGATAACATTGTTTCACTTCGATCAGGACCAATGGATGCTGTCAAAATTATCGAGGGTCAAAGGAGCGCGTTCAACCGATTGGCTGGCCCTTGAAGGTGGATCACAGGATCGTTAGATGCGTCAGACTGGAACGCAATTCTAGATATGCGGGACAGGCTTGTCGAAAACAACAATATGGGATAAACGACAAGCTCTTCTAGGCGTCGAAGAATTTTGCAAAAAAATCAAGTTGGTGAATTGAGCAGGGCCTGTCAGGTTGCTAAAGCTGGATTGGTGAATGGCAACTTATTAGAAGAGGAGGAGATGAAAACACTTCTGAAGGAAATGGATTCGCCGCCCGTCCAGAAAGCGATCTGATCTGCGGGACGCAGATATTTGAAGGGGATGGAGTTAACACTGAGCGAGCTGCCACCCAGCTAGGGGAAAGGCAGTTCCAGTCGAACAGCAGAACAGTTAAAAACTAATTCAATCGAGAATAAAATATTATAACGTGTGAATTCCTGATTGGTAATTATTGGGAAGAATTATAAAGTAAGGATAAAAATAGGAAACGGTCACTGGCATTGGGTCCAGTGGCATAAGATTCCTTAACTTAAATACTTTGCTTACAAATTGGACTGCGGTATAGGTTATAAACACCTTTGGACCCCGCACCTACACAATGCCGATGCCTTTTTCTTCTGGACGTTGACGCGTACAATGCGAAGTACGTTCAAGTGGTCCAAGCGACACCAGGACAATGCCTGTTACGCGCGAACCCTATCAGACAGCATGCAAAAGACGAAATCGCGAGGACAACGGACGCCAATTACAGTAATAATTAGAACTAACTACCTTCTAGATAGTTAAGAATAAAAGTTTTGAGTTGACAAATAGGAAGTTCTGAACCGATTACAGGATAAAGGTGATTGTAATCGGAACAAAGAACTCGAAAGTATATATAAAGTATAGCTAGAAGTACAGCGAGTTAAAGTTAGAGCGATATAATTTCTAGTTAGTCTACAAGGTACAGATAGATTAACCAGATTAAGTAAATTAGAGGAATACACAAGCTTGTGTATACAAAGTACCCAGCATTACTCTACGGTTAAGTAAGGACGAAAGATGAATAAGAAGAAGTCTATCAGAATACGAGGGTAGGTTAACATTTCTGTCCCAGTTTAAGCCACGAAGCGCAAAAATCAGAAATTGCTTCTGGACAGATTAAATTTTTATTTGGTGTGATTCATATTGAGGAGACCAAACGCATGATCCGTACTCTTCAATAGGACGGACCAGTGAAATAGAAAGGGTTTTAGTTGTGTAAGGATCATCGAATTCTTTCGACCATCGCTTGACAAAACCAAGAACACTCATGGCTTTACTGACTGTAATGGAAATGTGACGAGTGAAACGTAATTTGTGGTCCATGAGTACACCTAAATCATTTATTTCATTCAGACGTTTTAACGGAGTATTATTAAGATAATACGTAACTGATTGAAAATTGGTTCTATGAAATGACATGACATTGCATTTCGAAACGTTTAGATTTAATATGTTTATTTCACACCAAGTCTGCAAGTTATTCAGATCTGCTTGAAGCAGACAGGGTAAGTCTGAATCTTTAAACTAAGACAAAGTTTAATATCGGCAGCGTACATAAACACACGGGTTTACAGAATCAAAGGCCCTACTGAAGTCGGTATAGACGACATCAGTTTGTAGTGCATTCCTGAATCCATCGATCGCTAAAGAAGTAAACTCTAATAGGTTAGTGGTAGTAGATCTACGTTTCATGAACCCATGTTGGGTAGAAGAAAGAATAGAATTACAGAAATGTTGCAATTGGGAAGTTATAATTTTCTCAAAAGCCTTCGGAATAGCGGACAATTTGGAAATACCTCTATAGTTAGAGGCTTCTGATTTGTTACTTTTTTATGTAAAGGAATAATAAAAATTTCCTTCCAAATAGTTGGGAAAGAGGAAGTTTCAACAGACAATTTAAACAATTTAAAACTTTGAGTAATTAGATTCTCTGCACAAAACCTGAGTACGCAACCAGGTATCCCATCAGGTCCTGGTGAGTACACGGGCTTAAATGTAGTGAACGTACTGAGAAGTGAGCTTTCATCGATCACAGGATTAAAGATGCAATTAGACCTATTCAACTGACAGGGATATAAAGAGTTGGCTCGATGCTCCTTAGGGGAATAGGTTGTATTGAAAAAATCGGCAACCATATCGGCAATGGCCTGATCATCGGTTGCTTTATTGTCTTCAAAACGTAAAAAAGACGGGTGCACTGCTACCTTACATTTAGTGTTAACGAAGTTATAAAATCGCTTAGGATCCCGGGAAAACTATAGTTTACAGCGCAAAATGTAATCTTTATAAGATTGTGCATTAAGCACAGAGAAATTTGATCGAGGAACTATGTAATGAGAA